>OY720442.1:58140125-58197125 GCA_963082915.1 Dolichopus griseipennis
GCTCGTGCAGGTGTCCTACGTTAACACATTCAACTCTACAGGGAGTCCTCGATAATTTGGTATAGATACAATGAGATATAGCTAGATATGTTTGTAGAGTTCTTCTTAGAAAAGTATTGTTCCAATGAGATGCTGAAATGATATCTGTAAAATTTAGTAGCATACATAATATTTGAAATTCAATTTCCGTTTTTTAATCAAATTCATTTTTCAGTTTAGTTTGAGATAATTTAAATTTTAAAAAAAACAATTTTTTTTGTAAAGAACACTTCCGAAATGTCAAACGGTAGGATTAGAAGTTAAAAATAAAATGAAGAATATTTTTCAGAATTTCACAATCCAGCAAAACATTTTCAAATCCTTTCAATTGTGTTCAGAGAAAATATTGAGAGAATGAAGATAAATTGTTCTACTAAAACTTTAATTCATTGATATTTTATATTATGCTTAACATCATTTTAGCTTTTAACTCGGGAAAGAATATAAGTGTTAAATTTCCAAACAAGGACATCTCAAAAGGTATAATAGCTGGCTTAGAATCACTTTTGTAAGTTCTATACAGTGTACAAAATCAAAAGCTTCAGCAACAAACAGATCATTTTGAAAACTATACCTAATTTAACTATCCTCGTAGTATAATGAAAACTGATGGAGATACGGAGGCAGATGTCAACCACAGACTTACCAAAGCCAGGATAGCTTTCGGACGTTTGTACCCAGTATTTAAGACACCCAGCTATCTAGGAATACCAAGTTTAAAATCTTCAAAGCTTGTGAACAAACCGAGGGTTGAAACGGGAAACATGGGTGATATTTAACATCATCAGCCAGAATTCAAGTATTAATTGAAAATGCCTAAGTAACATATGCAGAATATTCTGATACCTGTGCCGGAATAAGCAACGATCTATAGATGTAATGCTTTAAAAAAAAAGGAAAATAAGTAGGTGCATCATTGCCGTTTATCTAATAATGAATTAAATTTAGGAGAAGAAGAAATAACTATTACACACTTAGGCAAATCTGTATTGAAAACATTCTTAAAATCCATTACAACATTAAAGGTTGTAATGGATAACAATAGGGAACCTAGAAATTGTCTAAAAAGACTTTGTGTAAATTTCAAGACTCTAGCCCTTTTAGTTTTTGAGTTATCGTGCTGACAGACGGACGGACGGACAGGTATAAACACGCAGTGTCCACCACAGAATCAACCGCTATTACAGGAAAAGCTGAATGCAAAGTTTCTTTAATAAATTTTTTACCTGCGTGTGCAAAAATTTTTATCAAAAGAAGAAAATTAAAAGATTTAAAATATACATATAAGCATTCCGTTCAGCCGTTTTTCCTCTACACGACATACATACAAGCATATATACATTCGGACATCATAAAAATAAAATAACGTTTTATTTGTTTCTACACACCGGAGTAATGATAATTTGTAAAAACCCCAGGTTCCACTTTTTGGTGCGAGCTTTAACTCTATTACATTTCATATAAGCGCTCGATAAAAAGAGATGTAATATTGCAAATAAGTAAATTTGTAGAGAGGGATAATTTCAAAAGCATAATTAATAAAATTGAAAGTAAGAAAGAGTTGATAATGATTAAGTTCATAATTATCATTTTGACATATTCCACAATAATGAAATCATGTTAAACTTAATGATTGTTAAAAATGTTATTGCTTTACTGTTTTAAAAGTTCATAGATTCCCGTATTTAATATTTTACATGACAATACAATTATTTGCTTTTATGCAAGTACTATAAAATATTACATAGGTACTTATATAATTATAGGTAACTAGCTAATACCCGTTGCGCGTTGCTGCGCCTCTCAATATGTTTTTAATTGAAATTGCTGTTACACGTAGAGTAAATGTTAATTAAAGAATGAATTAAAGTAATTTTTTTAAAATAAAAAATCTAAACGAAAAGTTATTATAGTTTTTGTTATTTTTTTATTTGTTTCATCATTATTTTTCATTATTCCATCGACGTTGAACAAATTTAAAATTTTTAATTGATTTTTTATGGAAGGTATTTGTAATATTTATAATATATATTTTATATTTCATTTTCAAAAGGTTAATTTAACTTCTTTATTTTATTGCAATGCCAGTGGGTATACAATATTTTTAGTTTTTCCACTTGGTGCAAAAATGAACAAATTTTTTGGTGTTCCTACTCTGGAGCAAGCAACATATAGTTGTCCATGGGCAAAGCAAGAATTTTCTAAATTCAATCCAGCAACACTTAACGATTGTCCTTGAGCTTTGTTAATTGTAATTGCAAAGGCAAGGCGCACTGGAAACTGTAATCGCTTGAATTGGAATGGCAAATTGGACGGAATCATAGGAATTCGTGGAATTAGCACATCTTCATTTTTATATTTGCCGCTGATAATTGTTGCTTGAATGACGTTTGGCATTAGCTTTTTAACGGCAAGTCTGGTTCCATTGCATAATCTTGGAGGGTCTAAGTTCCGAAGGAGTATTATTGGTGCACCAACTTTCAGATGTAAAATGTGCGGTGGCATACCAGATTGCTCTAAGGAATTTAAGAACTCTATTGGAAAATTGACAGCTTCATCTGCATCTATAACTGTATCAATAGATTTGTATTTTATTAACTCTCCAGGAAGTTTCATCCTATCATTTATTCTGTTGACGTTATCATTTTTTGGAGCTAAGATAGCTCGTTCGGAGAGCCAAGCGTAATTTTTAAAGTTCCTAGTAATATTTGGAAAAACCATTTTTTCAACATTTTCAATTGACGACTCCATTTGACAAAAGTTTGATGGAAAAGATATTTCACTTGTTGTGGGATCAATGGGCAACTTACCGTCACCCATATCCAAAAGTTGTTTGGCAAATGATAATGCTAAGACATCTTGAAGTAAATTCACACGCATGTTGGTTGATAACGTAATTTTTATCACATTTGTCCACAGATGTGACCGTTTTAGGCAAGCATTGAGTTCATCAGCTGGTGTTGATCTTTCAATTACCGGCAAAGTTTGTCTGAAATCGCCCGCTAGTAATATGAGAGCTCCTCCCATTCGTCGATTATTTCCTCTGAGATCTCGCAAAGTACGATCAAGTGCTTCGAGTGCTTTTTTATTCGCCATAGTACATTCATCCCAAATAATTAGTTTGCATGTTTTTAATATTGTGGCCATACCTGATCTTTTACCGATGTTGCAAGTGGGGTTCTCAGATCTATTTAAATCCAATGGCAGCTTGAGGGCTGAATGTGCTGTGCGACCTCCATCAAGTAGTGTTGATGCAATTCCTGAAGATGCAACAGCGAGAGCGATATCGCCATCTTTACGAATTTTGGCAAGTATTAAATTGAGAAGAAATGTTTTTCCAGTGCCACCTGAAGCATCTAGAAAAATTATTTCCTCATTTTCGCTATATACATATTGCATCACTGTGTTATAGGCGAGCCTTTGATCATCAGTTAAGAGTCTTTCTTGTGTTTCAACAAAATCTCGTAGCTGGTCAGTGTCGTATTCTCTTTCTCGAAAAACATCCCTATCTTGAACATCGTTTCGGTTACGTACCGGTGCTGGTAATCCAAGCTGGCAAAGGACTTTATTGTTGATTGATATACACTTATCCTCGAGTAGTATAAGGGCTTGATTGAAAATGTGGTCTGAATAGCTCACATCCATTTCTAAATTGCTTCTACGTGCTTGCTGAAGTATGTCTTCACTAAGGCTTTCTTTATTGTTTTCCCAAAGAGTTTTTGGATTTGATGGAGCGCAAGTTGTCAGAATAATTGCAAATAAATTGCGTATTTGTTGTGCAGAACATGTATAATACGCTTCTCTTAGAGTTTTATCCCAATGCTGATCATTTTCAAGCAAGCCTAATTTAAGGCATGCCTGTCTGTATGTCTCACATACTTCACCATCAATGGTTTTTATTGCTTGAAATGATGTTGGACCTCGAACTTCGTGAAGCAGCATTCTTAAAAAATAGCACTCCGCATTATTGGGATGAACAGTATACACTCTCCCTAATGCATCGCTAGCACGCACACCAACATGATCAAGAACAGTTACACCTTGCTTTCTTCTTTTAAATTCATTTCTTGACGCGTCCCAAGTATAATATTTTGGAGTTTCATGATACAGCAATGTTTTTGCAAATTCATCAGTTCGACACAAACTAAAAAAGGCAGTTAATGTTGTATTTCGGGGTTGTTCAGCTCTTTGTTGCGCGTTGGTTTCTGTAAAGTAAATTCGTTGACCATTTTCTAAGTGAACACTCAAATGCATAACTGTTGGATAGCGTTCATGAATAGGAAATCCAAGAATGCGCCAAACAGCTTCATTACTGCTGATATAACGTCCCATTTGAAATTGTGTGATTTCATCAGTTACTGTATTTTGATCCCTAAGCTCAATAACTGCCATATCACAGCCCTTATTTACATATTTACAAACGTATTTTATTGATTTGACAGACATGCATGACTCCACATTAATGTGCGCTTTAAACATTTTCGACAATAAAGGAGTGTAAGGAACAATCCATCTGTTGTCGATGTCTACATAAACATTGTTCACTTTTATAGTGGCTGTGTGACCTCCATCATCTGCTTTTCGACGTCTGTACAATGGATACCCATCATCACCAGTTTGTGTTTCATGAAGCATCGTTCGTGGATATCTCTTGCTACATTTTCCATCTTTCATGCATGGAGAATTCGGATTTAATATTCCGCATGGGCCGTGAATCATGTTGCTGCTGATAATTTCAAATAGAATTGGATCTTCTTGCTGATCGGGTAGCTCAGCTGATATAATACTATCTATTTGACTTGGGACAATTTTTTCCTGCAACCATATTAAAATGTGAGCATGTGGTAGACCCCTTTTCTGCCATTCAATAGAATACATCCAACATCGAGTTTCTCCGTAAATATGATTTTTTGTTATTAAATCTATAAGTCGTTTAAGCTTTTGTTTAAAAACTCTTGCTATGATATCATGTCTATATGATGCGGGTTGCCCAGGCAGCAGTAAATCTTTTATTTCTTCCCATGCTGAGTTACATGTGAAAGTTATGAAAAGATCTGGACGTCCATATTTTCGAACATATGTCATAGCATCCTGAGCATATTCATGCATGTGTCTTGGGCTTCCTGTGTACGAAGCTGGAAGTATGACCATTTGTCCAATATTAGTAGCGTTACCATCATTCGCCATAGCATCACGCAAATGAATATATTCTTCCGCCCGAAGTTTCTGTTGATTTAAACGGAGAAAAAGGAGCCGTTCACTTTCAATTTTTGCCATCATATCAACGATGAATTGATGAAAAAGTGGACCGCATTTCAGAATATGGTTGAAGGGTTCGCCTCTGATCATAATTCGATAAGCATAAAATTCCATAGCAGTCACCTAAAAGAAAAAAATTTTGAATTGTTAAACAATTATTTTATATCTAATTATTACTATCTTACCATTTTGGTAAGCAAAGAACCAGTCACTGGGTTGGTTTTCATTACTTTGAAATGGTATCCATCTTCTCCTTGCCAAAACAGTAAAGGATATTGAAGTGCATCGTACGATCTGTGTGTTTCCGCAATCCTTTGCAAATTGTCATCTCGTCTGTTGATAATGATATCGCGCCGTTCAAACTCTTGCCCGACCATTACAATTGCTACTTCATCGATCGTTGGTATATTAAAGCGTCCTTCATGTTCACCACGTGGTGTTTTATCTGCCCTAATAACGACTTGATAATCATCAGCTGGCATTCGATCCAAAGTGGTTTTGAACAAATTTACCAAATTGTTGTGCACGTGAAACAAATTTTGAAGTTCTGTAATAATCTCCCGTCTCGTTTCGGTATAAATTGCGCAACGTCGATCAACTTCTGAATCGTTATTGCCCATGAAGTATATTTGTAAAAACTTGGAATCTTGCTCTGGTAGTGGTAAAAGTGAACCGATTGTATGATAAACCTGTCCTTGTACTTTAAATGTGGGCATGTAACCACCATGAACAATTTGTGTTGCTCCAAATGATGTCATTTGAAAGCATGAATTATACTTTCGAATGTATTGCAGAAAGTGCTTGTACTTGCTTGAAGTTGAAGTCACGTAATTTAAAAGTGGTTCAGGTGGCTGCTCCAATGCTGGCAATTTCACTGTGCCATTCGAACAACACATGCCGGCTGATTCTTTTTCAAACTTAAAAGCACAACAATATGGACACAATTTATTCATTTGTCCAATCTTGACATTAGCATGTGTGCTAAAATCGTAGTCTTTTTCGTAATTGAGCGCTGCAAACTTCAAATCTCTTTTTAATCTTGATTGAGACTGACGTGACCGTTGATCCTGAAGTCGTGTTATCCGCTGATCAATTGATTCAGCAGCTCTTGAAGTTGAAGTTCTGGTTCGAACACTTTGAAGTCTCGCCAATTGTTGTTCAGATGTTTGAACCGCTCTTGAGGTGTAAGTTCTGGTACGAACTCCTTCGAGGCGTGCTAATCGCTGCTCAGATGTTTCAGCGGCTCGTGATGCATAAGTTCTGGTTCAAACTCTTTCAAGGCGTCCCGATTGCTGTTCAGGTGTTTCAGCGGATCTTGATGCATAAATCCTGGTTCGAACTCTTTCAAGGCGTCCCGATTGCTGTTCAGGTGTTTCAGCGGATCTTGATGCATAAATCCTGGTTCGAACTCTTTCAAGGCGTCCCGATTGCTGTTCAGGTGTTTCAGCGGATCTTGATGCATAAATCCTGGTTCGAACCCTCTCAAGGCGTGCCGATTGCTCTTCAGATGTTTCAACGGCTCGTGATGCATAAGTCCTAGTTCGAACACTTTCAAGGCGTGTTAATTGTTGTTCAGAGGTTTCAGCAGATCTCTGTGTATAAGTTCTGGTAAAAACTCTCTCAAGACGTGCTAATCGCTGTTTAGAGTTTTCAGCAGCTCTTGAAATTGCAGTCCTGATTCGAACACTTTCAAGTCGTGCAAAACGCTGATCCCCTGTTTCTGCAGCTCTTAAAGCAGATATTCCCTTTGATGCTCTGATTGTTTTGCCAATGGATGCTTTCTTAGGTGGCATTTTGTTATTTTTCCATTTTTTCAGTGATTTATAATCTATATATTATTAAAATTTAACGTCTTCACGCTACGAAATTCGTAAATTAATTAACTAATGGTGTATAACTACACTTATAAAATATATTCTATATGACGCAAAAAATGGGACTAATGAAATTCCCACCACTAAAATAGTTCGTAGGTAAAACTACCTTCACAATAGCTCAGATAATAACACGTGTCCGATGCAGTAATTTAAAGAAAAACGCAGAAATTAAAGTTTATGGTTTGCATTTTCTATATATTACAAAACAGGTAAAATAAAGTTAAAAGAATTAAACTTTATAACACGCGCACGATGCAGTAATTTAAAGAAAAACCCAGAAATTAAAGTTTATGGTTTACATTTTCTATATATTTTCTATATAAAAGAATTAGGTAAAATTTCTATGTACCTCGAATCAGATTGTGACGTGATATATACAAAGTTTGTGCTAATAATTATAAAAAATAAACAAATAAAATTTTATTGTTTCATTATAAAATAATTATCACTAAAATTAGAATTATATTCTAAAATTTTAATAAAACCCATAAAAATATTTTAAATTCTTGGTAATGCTGCATATGGAGAACTTAGAAGAAAATATAAATTTAATTCTTCTGTATTTGTAAACATTAGGTTAACGGAATTTGACAAAAGTTTATTTAAAATTTCCTTAGAGTCAAAAAAATATCATATAAAATTGAACATAATTACCTTAAAAAAAATGTTTTACGTCGTGCCGATATGGGTTAACAAAATCCATGCTTGTTAATAAACTAAACACCATTGTCAAGAGCAAAGTTGTTGTTTTTTAAGACTATCTGTTCGGCCACAGGAGTACGTTGCAAAATTGAATACGTAGTATCCTTCAAAAATTTTTTTGTCTAATCGTCGTAATAAAATATTCTAATTTCCTTCTATAATGAATAGAATTAGAATAAGAAATATATTAGAATAAAGTAACCAAACAATTTTTAAAAAGTTATTGTTCCGCAATGGGTTAAAGAAACTTGACTTTTTTTTAAACTGTTTTTTTTAGTCAAATTAGTATTTCGCAAAATTGGACGAAATTTGTTTTTCAAACTCTTTTTGGCACTTGTCGGGCCGGCATGGGTTAACAAATTCCATGTCTGTTAATAGTGTCAACTCAATTCTCAAAGGGGGACACGTATACAAAATTTGAAGAAAATCGGCCAAACCGTTTCAATTTTATAGTAAAGTAATGAGAAAAAACCTATAAAAAGCTGTTGGGCCGCAATGGGTTAACGGAACCCAACAAAAATTTTTTTGAGGCGTTCTTTTTAGCCATAGCAGTACTCCGCAAAATTGGACAAAATTTAGGTCCAAAATATTTTTTGACCAAACGTCGGGCCGACATGGGTTAACAAATTCCAAAACTTTTAATAGTGTCAACTCAATTCTCAAAGGGGAACACGTATATAAAATTTTAAGAAAATCGGCCGAACCGTTTCTATTTTAGAGTAAAGTAATGAGAAAAAACCTATAAAAAGCTGTTGGGCAGCAATGGGTTAATGGAACTCAACAAAATTTTTTTTGGAGCTTTCTTTTAAGCCAAAGCAGAATTTCGTAAAATCGGACAAAATTTGGACCCAAAATTTTTTTTGACCAACCGTCGGCCCGACATGGGTTAACAAATTCCAAAACTGTTAATAGTGTCTACTCAATTCTCAAAGACCATCACGTATACAAAATTTGAAGTCAATCGGTCAAACCGTTTTCATTTTAGAACAAAGAAGTTTAAACAATTGCATCACAGCCCCAACTTGGCGGTCCGTTAGAGCAAAATTTTTGGGCCACGATTTC
Source organism: Dolichopus griseipennis (assembly GCA_963082915.1). NCBI lineage: Eukaryota > Metazoa > Arthropoda > Insecta > Diptera > Dolichopodidae > Dolichopus > Dolichopus griseipennis. The sequence continues at coordinate 58,149,065 of OY720442.1, forward strand.
TTTCCGTACCCAAAAACCTCTATACACAAATTTTCATGAAAATCGGCTGGGCAGTTTAGGAGTCTATTCGCTACAAACAAACAAACAAACAAACAAACAAACTTTCATTTTTATATTTATAGATACAGAGAGGAATAAAAACTTATTGAAGTTTTTGTTTATTTTTTCGATTCATTTTATCAGAAATGAAAATATTTTTACATTAATTTTAAAAGCAGGAACTTTTCAAGGTTGGTCCACAAACGCTTTTAGTGTATTTTGAAAAAATTTTAAAAAAATATGCCCATATAGTTTCACTCCATTTGTCAGACTATCCAGAAGTTTACAAAACTTCTTCACAGTTTCAAGTAAAGGGATTGAACTTTAATTGTGAATAGATTTCTAAAAGAAATAATGTCATGGAAAAAAAAGCCTCAGTAGTTACGGCGCTATATCTAACCAAAATGCGGAAAAGCCGTACATTTAAATTTTTAATGTATAACAAAAGTTCTGTATGGATTTGTTACAGGATTTATGATTACATGTTATACAAATATAAAGGCTTGCCATCCGATACTTTAAGCGAATGTTTAAATTAATGAAATCAAATTTTGCAAAAATTTTTATATCTTCAAACAGTTTGAGTAATAGAATAAAAGATTTTAGATCTTAAAAAATTGGTATAACTTTTTTAGGAACTTTTTAGAGTGGCTCCGCGTTTACATATTTTAAAGCACAAAATTTGAAAATTTGCAGTTTTTATACCCTAAAATTTAAATATCGCAATAGTATAGAATTAAAGAAAAACCGAAAGATTTTTGCCTTATATTATCGAAAATATTTGATATATTTCGAACTTAAAGATATCGGTATTCGGTCTTGATTTTCTACGTAAAAGTGGAAATACTGAAGATTACATTTTAATGGTTAGACAAATTGCAAAGAGTGCTTTTTCAATTTTTGATTCTATACTAGATACTCACCTATCCAATTTTTTTCGAAGAAATAAAAAAAAATTAAGCTGTGTTAACAGGTTTTCCTGAATTAAAAAGGTGTTTCATTAAAACTGAAGAAAGTGTGTTGATTTTGTATAAAAGCCACTTTTTAATATATATACTCTTTATCCAAGAAGATTTACTGAAAGATTTTTTTTTTTTTAAAATGTGCTTTTTTAACACCCCTTAATTTTTCCCATATTAATGACTTAATTATTAATAATTTCTGCTTTATATCTGATTATTATTTACTTTTTGAAAGAATTTTTTTTAGTATTAATACTTGTTTTTAAAAAATTACATACTTTTCAATAATCTATTGTTTTTAAAAAATCTTTTATTGCAATTATCTGCTTATTTCATAAAAAGATAATTGATTACAAAATGAGTATGCATTTCTTTTATCACTTCATATTATGTTGCAGGACGAAAACATTATCCTTTCAATTTATAATTGTACTTACAGGGTAATTTAAAATTTTTAATTATTTTTCGGATATTGGCGTATTATTAAAGAAAAATATGTATGAAATTGTCTAAGAATTTCTTTTCGTCAATTCGTGTCGTGTAATCCATTTGTCTGTTTGTTTAAAATCTTTTTAACACTGTTTAGGTTAACGAAATTATATTGAAAAAAACCACTTATATTCAAGGATTGTACTTTTCAAACATTAGTTTCTTAATATTACGTAAGTTTATGAAAACCAGTAATACTGGTATTAATTATATAATATTACCAATATTAAATTATATATTACTCGTATATAATTTATTATTGATTAGTTTTCAAGAAGCTTAAGCTCTATCACCATAATATATAGCAAATATATGTGTAACATGATTCTTTTACTATAGAAAATGTAAATAGATGTAAAAATTTATATGTATATGTATTGTGAATATACAATTAAAAAGTGTCGAAAAATGAAAGAGAAGTTGCCTTGTAAAACAAGTAATTAATTAAATGAAAAGAACTATTTAAATTCAGATTATAAACCAATACTTAATTAAATTAAAGCTAAAGAAATTAATTATAAAAAGTTAAAAATAACTAATGGAAAATTTATCAACAGATATCGAATCAATTAAGAATAGCTGTTTAAATAAAATTTTTTTAAATATTGTATTAGAATTTTTTTAAAATCTGAAATTATATTCATTAAATAATTGTACTTAATATTCTATAATTAAGCATTGGTTTAAAACCAGTGATATTGACAGGAATCAGTACCTAATAAATTATTACTATTAAAAAACTAAGAACTTTTATTTCTTGTATTGAAATCAAATTTTTTTTAAAAAATAATAATATAAAATAAACGATGAAAATTATAATTCTCCTTGTCAACTTTTAAATACCAGTAAATACCACTATGATTTTTAAATTTTTTTTTAATGTTTAAAAGCTTTTAAGCTTAAAATGTTGAAAATTTTCATTAACCAAAAATTGATGGTAGATCTTTTGCATTTAAAAGTGCTTTAATATAAAAGTAAATTGCTGAAATGGTGACAGTTCTTCTTTCAGATAGTCTTAATCCAGCAATTTATTTTTATATTAAAACACTTTTAAATGCAAAAGATCTACCATCAATTTTTGGTTAATGAAAATTTTCAACATTTTAAGCTTAAAAGCTTTTAAACATTAAAAGAACTGTTTCTTATACCAGCAATTTACTTTTATATTAACACAGTAACAAATTCCCAAGATCTACCTTCAATTTTTTATTTGTTACATTTTACGGGGCTAGTACTACTTTAATAAAAGTATATATTGAAAAAAATATTTTTTTTTTTATATTATTTTATTTTATACTTTTTAGTTTTAATTCAATTTTTTTACACAATTATTTATATAAAATTATTAAATACAATATTTAATTTGACAATTTCCAAGATGGATACAATTCATTAATAGTTATAATCGGTTTATCTATTAACTAATCATAATTTATTAAAATATTCCCTTTAGTAAATTTATCTAAATTAATTTAAATTTTATAACAGAAGACAAAAATATCATTAAAAAGCATTATACCTACGTACCTACTTGATAAAATCTTTATCTAACTATCTAGTTTGTTAAACAAAATTGATTTATATTTATTAGGTAGGTATCTTTGAGTCTGAATACATTTTTGCACATTGTACATATATATGTATGTTTGTAAATACCAAGTTCTTTGTTTATGGTCTTTTATAATATTTCTGCATACATATACAAACATATGCTCATAATAATATAACAATAACATGGTTGAAAATCTTAATTGAAATATGTCATTATTAAAATTTATTCACTTAAATATTTTTTGTTTACATTTCCATATACACCAAAAAAAAAAATACACTCGCTTATTCATATAAGATTATTATCTTACTTATATCTATATTATAAACATACATATACATATATTCCATATTAATACAAAATCATTTCGTCAACTTTACATTTTGTACTACGCAGATTATGCTTCGATTTTAATATACACATACAGTAAACAAAGCAAATGACTGATAAATATTTGTACTTAGTTGCATTTTAAAAATTTGAAGATGAATAAGTTACGTATTTTACTTTTTGTATCATGTGTTTCGTATTTTATAAAATGTTGGGATAGTGGGTTCAAATTCGCTTCATGGTTTTTTTTTTTTTTTAATTTCAGTCTAAATTTTTTTTTTTATTTAAGTACCTACTTGTATAAATTTTAAATTAATGAACCAAAAATGAACGGACTTTTTATAGAAACTGATCACTAGGGCAAATAAAAATATACTCTAAAAAATCCGTTTTAAGCGCTTAAAATATGCTCTAAAAAATCTATTTTAAGCATTTAAAATATGCTCTATGAAAAGGATATCAAATACATAAAAAACGAGGAAGAGTGTAGTAGAGTAGACTGTGTCAACTCTGGGATACCCGTATGACCGTAACATATACATTATATCATCCGGTTAATTACTTTTGGCAAAATTTCAAACATTCAGCTTTATTAGATGTAGAGTAATGCTCATATAAAAGAAGGAGTTGTATGGCAGCTACTCGAACTCTTTGCAGTAGACCAACCAAATTTTGCAGTAACTTTGGCCATTACACTAAACTATTTTTGGCAAAATTTCAGACACCCAGCTTCATTTGGTGTAGTGTAATCCTCATATAAAAGAAGGAGTTGTATGGCAGCTACTCGAACCCTCAGCAGTAGACCAACTAAATTTTGCAGTAATTTTGGCCATTATACTAAACTACTTTTGGCAAAATTTCAGACACGCAGCTTCCATAGGTATAGAGTAATGCTCATATAAAATTAGAAGTTGTATGGCAGGTACTCGAACCCGTGGCTGAATTTCAAACTCGATTCCGTTTTTTGCATAAAAACGAATTTGGGAAAATTTCATAATCCTAGCTCCTTTACTTTTTGAGTTATCGTGATGACGGACGGACGGACGGACAGACGGACGGACAGACAGACGGACGGACGGACGGACATACATAGCTAAATCGATTTATTTTTCGATTCTGATCCGATCCATACACTTGAGTCTATATCTACCCCCCCTCCTTCTCTGCGTCACAAACGTAATGGCAAATTTATTATACCCTTGGACTATATAGTCATACGGGTATAAAGATCCATTACTGAGAAATCTTCAAATAAAATGAATATTAATAGGGTGGGCTAGTGACACCATCTTCAAAAGTTGTTTAAATTTAAGAAATAAAAGCAGATAGTTTTTTACTTTTTTATATATTATTTTTATTATAATTTTTTATTTTAAAGTTAAAATAAATAAAATAAAAATAAAATTAATTCATGAAATTAAAAAATTAAAACAAGATAAATTAGAGAGTAGAATAAGTTAAAATTAAAAAAAATAAATAAACATAAATTAAGTAAACATAAATTAAAAAAAAAATTAATCCAAATAACGAAAATTTTACATCTAGTAAAATTAAAAACTAAGTTTAACTGAAATTTTGGTTGCAATATATCACAACCATTTCACTTAAATTTTTAAATAAGAAATTATTCCGGTTCGATCGTAGGACGCTTTTGTACATTTAAAAGCTTCTTTCTACATTAACTGAGTTAATTGGTGCGAATTTAAATGCAATAGTTTCGTTTATCGTGTAATTTATTGTAGCATTGTGTATCGCTTCACCAGTCAAAGCTGCAGATATAGTTTTTAATCAAGTTGAAAGTTTCTAAACCAAGTTGAAATGAATAATAAAATAAATATGTATATGTACATGCATACATAGAGATTTCTTTAAATACCTAATACCTACTTGTTTATTTTGAAAGAATGATATTTTAAATAAATAAATATCTAAATAGTGACATTAATTTTTATGTTTTTTTATGAAAAATATTTTAAATGCAAGAAAATAAAAAAATTATGATCTTTTGAACGAAAATTGTCAAAATATACCAAAGTATGCTCTTACAAGTTAAAATATGCAAAATATGCTCAAACAAGTGAAATATGCAAAAATATGCCCTAACAAAACTAGCTTAAAATTCATAATTTTTGTTAAAACGAACTACTATCTTGTTCATTTATCGATAAGACATAAGGAAAAAAAGATGCTAATGCATATTTTTATTTGCCCTACTGATCACCTATATTAGTATAATTATTTGGTTTATGTTTTTATATTATCAAAGTGAAGTATTTTAGTTCTTAAAGTTACAAATTTTTAAAGAAACTACCCAAATAAATTAATTTTATTTGTAATTGTTTTTATTATTTCTGTTGAATTTAAAATAAAAACTAAAAAAATTTTTATCTTTGGAGGAGGATCGAACTCAGATCTAGTTACACCTAAGCCACTTTTCTAACCACTGAACCAATTCTTATAAATTTATGGTCAGATTTCTAATATAAATGTATCACTAACTGACAGAATGAAAAATAAAGCCATAGACACAGACAAGTTCATATAAAAGTATATAATAAATCATTAATTAATTCTCTCATGAATAATAAACAAAAGAAAAAAAAAATAATGAAATAAAAAAAATTAATTATTAATTTAGAAGTAACGATTATAATAAACCTTGCCAAACAACGCATCACAATCATATATGATTATTATCTAAATTAATTAATCACAAAATACAAGGTACATACTTATACACATTATATTTACACGTATAAATTGCTTATCAAGCCATCTACTTAAATAAAAGCTTTACGTTAGATTTTTCTTATCTTAAATTTTTTGAACTACGCGTCATTTAAATTATCTGTTTTAGATCACTATAAAACAAATCATTGCACTTCCTTATTCTGAACATTATCTAGTTGACCTTCCATATTACTTACGAAAGGTTTTTTGGAAACTAATTATACAAGCGCTGGTCAAAGCACCTAATTTGCATAACTGTTGCTATCTCTTTCTGGCACAGAATTCTCCTGCCCAAGTGGCATTTAATATACTATTCATGTTAAATCATTACTCGAGAAAATACATAACAAAAAACAACAACAAAAAAAACGAGGAATAGTGAAGTAGAGAGGACTGCGTAAACTCTGGGATACCCTTATAACTGTAATTTATATATCCACGGACGGACGGATAGACAGACACACTGATTCCATATCTAGCTTGTCTATATCGATGTGTTACAAACGGAGGAGCAATTTTTATATAACTATGACGTGTTTTGTTCAGGGAAGAAATTAATTAATTTAAAAATGGTATTGCGATAATTTTCCAAGATTACAAATAGTTGCAGTTATAAGTAACTGTTTAAGTTTAAAACTTATGTTATTCGGAGGTATTGTAATTTTTCATTGAAAAGAAAGTAAGAATATATTTATCGTGTAAAAGAACTAGGCATATGATAAAAAATTAAGTTTGTGTTTAATACTTGTATTTAATACTTTCATAACTTCGTTTGAAAATTTTGGTACTTGACATGTTATATCTTTAAATATGATGAGTGCTGGAACATTGGTTTATAAGAGAACTTTTTATATTATTTTATTATATATTATATTTTATTTATATTATATTATTCAACTTAATATTATTTATTTAAGGCCAAAGTTAAAAGTATTAAAAATTAAGCTTTCTGTTATAAAAACTGAAGATTACCATAATGTTAACTACAACATGAATTTATTTATCTACAAGATTTAAAAAAAAATCCTTAAAAAAAATACATAATAATATGCAGAATATTATGACTTATTGTATTGTTTTAATAGATACATTTAACAAGGCATAAAAACGATAATACGATTGAAGAATAAAAATCCAAAAAGTCTACAAAAGGTAGACATTTTCTTTTATCAAGAATTAATACCTTTATTTTCCAAGAAATATTTTGATACTTTATTTAAACTTCCAGGTCTTTTTGAAAAACAAATATATTGTTTTAATATTTAAATGTAGAGACAGAAAAGATTATAATAATATGACAGTATGATTTGGTATCATAAGCCTTTCATATTTCAACTTAATGCTTTTTGTATTTGCTTTATAAATTGCAAGGAATATAAATATTTTTTTTAAATTTTTGTTGAATAATATTTGAGAATTTTGAAAGTACTGCAATTTATATATTATAATTATATAGCCATATGAACCTGAAGTATATTTATCCGAAGCGGCTGGTTTCTCAAAGTTAATTCAATGACAATTTTTAATATTTTCACAATAATTTTCGCGAAATCGGATATCATACTTTTACGCGTACATCAGGACAGGCTTTTTTAAAATTGTATTAATCGAACCTTGTGACACCAACATGCAGAATTATGTGAATGAGCAACGGATCAAAAATGTTTACCAGCGAAAATTACACACGGTTAAGTATATCACATAACGTAGGGTGACCTCTCAAAAGGTTATAGGGCTCTCGTCTTTCAGAATGAAGTTGGTAATGCTGTAAAGATAAATGAGGACATATATCGTACTATGATTAATAATTTTGTGCACCCTGTAACAACCTACAACAGTACACTCGGCTCGTGCCAGACCAATAGGTTTAAAATATTTTAAGCAATGCACATGCCATATATTTATATTAAATGAGGTATATTTAAATTAACATTTATATAACCCATTTTTTTACAATGATTTCCACTGGGCAATCCAAATTACAATCATTACGCTAAATTTTGCAAGTGAGTGATGAAACTTTAAAATGCAAAGGATTTTGTAACAGTTGTATTTTGTGGGTTTACATTGTCTGGTTTTTTTTTTAAATATTTGTAATATTTAAAACATAAAACCTTATTTAAGGTGTACCTTAAATATTTTTAAGATTCTTTCTTAGGATTTTTCAAAGGCATAATGCAAGTATGCTAAATAATTTCTACTTTTGTTAACCGAACCACGACAAACATTCCTATAATTGCGTAGACAAGTAAAAGACAAGAAAAAATGCTTAAAAAAAAGTGATCCTTTTACATTAAAAGGTTTATTTTTAGAGTCTACCCAGAATTTCCATTTAGCAAATTTATTTTACAGGTTATTAATTTTTAATTCAATTTTTCTAGTCTGGATACGTATACTACAGCCGCTGTTTGTCTATGTCAATCTATGATTGATTCTGTCTTTTAAATAAATTTGCATAAATAATTCAGTTAAGGGTCAAAAGTTTATTTTGCAAACCTAAATAAACAAAATAAGATATCAATATCAAATTTTTTGAATTACCTATTTCTAAAGTTTGTTTTGGTCTTGATATGTAAATTTATTTAAACACTTGTTTGGTACCTTCTCTACTCGTTATTAAGATTTATTTGCTCTAAATTACTTTAGCATGGTCTGATTGTGTGTTTCAATTTTATGGATGAGTAATAAAGTTTTGAAGCAGTAAACTAATTTGTTATTCTAACAACCTGTTATATGTTGTTATTAAAAATTCTTAGTTTTTCAAATAAATCTTTCGGTTTAATCTACAGGTCATAAAAATTTTATCTCTGATCATTAGAGATTTTATTTTAAGTTTTCATGAAAAGTTTCTTAATTTTTATATCGATCATTCCTTCTTCAAAACTCGATTTTTGTAAGCCCTCACAACTACTTTGCTAAACAATTTAAAAAAAAATTTAATTAATTAATTAATATCTAATAAAAAATGATCGTAAAATTGTATAATTATATCGTAATACACAAAATTAACATTTGAATATTTATAATCTTATACAAAAGCTACAGCCTCGTTATCATGAGCTTAGTGAATATAACGATTAAAGAAACTGAAGCTTAGTCTAGATAAACTTGGTGAATGCCCTATAAACCTTAAAGGAGTTCAAAAGGAATAAAAAGAAACAGTGAAATAAAAGTTTTAACCTAAGAAAACGTTGAAGTTCAAAAGGAGCATTCGCGTTTAACATCAAATAGAAAATTATTAACCACAACGAGGCGTCCTGCTTTCAAGAAATCGAAAATAGATTGAAATAGAAAAAACAAGAGATTGAAAAAGAACCAATTAGATTAAAAAAGAAGAAGAGTGTAGTAGAGTAGACTGTGTCAACTCTGGGATACCCGTATGACCGTAACATATACATTATATCATCCGGTTAATTACTTTTGGCAAAATTTCAAACATTCAGCTTTATTAGATGTAGAGTAATGCTCATATAAAAGAAGGAGTTGTATAAAAAGGAGCTTTTGCATAAAAACGAATTTGTGAAATTTTCATAATCCTAGCTCCTTTACTTTATGAGTTATCGTGAGGACGGACGGACGGACGGACGGACATACATCGCTAAATCGATTTATTTTTCGATTCTGATCCGATCCATACACTTGAGTCTATATCTACCCACCCTCCTTCTCTGCGTCACAAACGTAATGGCAAATTTATTATACCCTTGGACTATATAGTTATACGGGTATAATTAGATTGATTTCGAGTGTTTCTATTATGTATATCGAAATTTCTATTCTGGATAAAATTATGTTTGATTTCATTAAAAACGAGGAAGAGTGTAGTAGAGTAGACTGTGTCAACTCTGGGATACCCGTATGACCGTAACATATACATTATATCATCCGGTTAATTACTTTTGGCAAAATTTCAAACATACTTTATTAAGTTTAGTGGAATACTCATATAAAAGAAGGAGTTGTATGGCAGCTACTCGAACCCTCTGCAATAGACCAACCAAACTTTGCTGTAACCTTGGCCAATACACTAAACTATTTTTGGCAAAATTTCAGACACCCAGCTTCATTAGGTAGAGAGTAATGCTTATATAAAGTAGGAAGTTGTATGGCAGCTACACGAACCCACTGCAGGAGACCAACAAAATTTTGCAGAAACTTTGGCCATAAAACTAAACTACTTTTGGCAAAATTTCAGACAAGCAGCTGTAATAGGTACAGAGAAATACTCATATAAAAAAAGAAGTTGTATGGCAGCTACCCGAACCCATGGATCAAAATGCCTGGATTTAAATAGCGATGACGGCTATTGCAAAAAAATGAATTTGCGAAAATTTCAAGATTCTAGCTCCTTTAGTTTTTGAGTTATCGTGCGGACGGACGGACGGACAGACGGACGGACGGACAGACGGACGGACAGACGGACAGACGGACAGACGGACAGACGGACAGACGGACAGACGGACAGACGGACAGACAGACAGACGAACGGACGGACATACATAGCTAAATCGATTTATTTTTCGATTCTGATCCGATCCATACACTTGAGTCTATATCTACTCCCCCTCCTTCTCTGCGTCACAAACGTAATGGCAAATTTATTATACCCTTTGACTATACAGTCATACGGTTCGGGTTCGGGTAGCTGCCATACAACTTCTTTTTTTATATGAGCATTACTCTGTACCTATTACAGCTGCGTGTCTGAAATTTTGCCAAAAGTTTTATGGCCAAAGTTTCTGCACAATTTGGTTGGTCTAGTGGAATGGGTTCGAGTAGCTGCCATACAACTTCTTATTTTATATGAGCATTACTCTCCACCTAACGAAGCTGGGTGTCTGAATTTTTGCCAACAATTGTTTGGTGTAATGGCCAAAGTTGCTGCAAAATTTGGTTGGTCTGCTGCAGAGGGTTCGAGTAGCTGCCATACAACTCCTTATTTTATATGAGCATTACTCTCCACCTAATGAAGCTGGGTGTCTGAATTTTTGCCAAAAATTGTTTAGTGTAATGGCCAAAGTTTCTGCAAAATTTGGTTGGTCTACGACAGAGGGTTCCAGTAGCTGCCATAAAACTCTTTATTTTATATGAGTATTTCACTACACTTAATAAAGCCAAAAGTAATTAACCGGATGATATAATGTATATGTTACGGTCATACGGGTATCCCAGAGTTGACACAGTCTACTCTACTACACTCTTCCTCGTTGTATTATTAAATTTTCAACAAATTTCAGGCGAATTTTAATCAATGATTACCAAGGAAGAAAATTTGTTTGTTTGTTTGTTTGTTTGTTTATTTGTTTGTCCAGGATTCACGTCAAAACCAATGGTCCGATTGTCACAAAATTTTAAAGGTATAATTCTAGGAGCCCGGGGGTGACATAGGCTATGTCACATTTTTATAAGTCAACAGGTTGCGGCTCCAGAGCTGTTTTAAGCTTTTTCGTTTTTTGGATGTCGAGTCAAAACGGCTTGACCGATTGACTTGAAATTTTGCACAAATGTTCGTCTTAGCAACCGGAATTAGTTGTATAAATTTGGTTCGAATAAATTAACCCATTTCGGCCTGGCGAGCTTCCAAAAAATTTTGTGTTTCCGAATTGTGTCCAATTTTACACGGTGGTTTCGCAGTCGAAAATAAAGTCTGGCACAAATTTTTGTTGTGTTCGGTTAATCCGTTTGGGCACGAGGGTGCAAAGAAGCTTTTTCAATGTTTTTGATGTCGAGTCAAAACGGTTTGACAGATTGACTTGAAATTTTGCACAAATGTTCCTCTTAGCAACCGCATTTAGTTGTATTAATTTGGTTGGAATAATTTAACCCATTTCGGCCTGGCGGGCTTCCAAAAAATTTTGTGTTTCCGATTTGTGTCCAATTTTACAAGGTGGTTTCACAGTCGAAAATAAAGTCTGGCACAAATTTTTGTTGAGTTCGGTTAACCCGTTTGGGCACGAGGGTGCAAAGAAGCTTTTTCAACGTTTTTGATGTCGAGTCAAAACGGTTTGACCGATTGACTTGAAATTTTGCACAAATGTTCCTCTTAGCAACCGCATTTAGTTGTATAAATTTGGTTGGAATAATTTCACCCATTTCGGCCTGGCGGACTTTCAAAAAATTTTGTGTTTTCGATTTGTGTCCAATTTTACAGGTTAATTTTGTAGTCTAAAAGAGAGGCTGCAAAAAGTTTTAGTTAAGTTCGATTAACCCATTTTCCACAACGACGCTATGAAGTTTTCTATATATTTTCTTATACGATTAAAAGTATTTTATTGAAAATTTTGTACCAGCATTTTAATTAAAATCCACAGGGTTAATTTGGTTTTGACCTGTTTGTACGTTTTGAACAAAGATTCAATGAAATTTTCAGTTTTCTTCAAATGAAATCTAAAAAAAAAAAAAATTCAATTTCTTATATATAATGCTTAAATACATAGTATTTTAAAACAGTTTTTCCAAAAAATAAGCCTACATTTCTCTCATAAAATCATAAAAAAACGAGGAAAAGCGTATTACAACTTTCAGGACTAAACAAAATATAAGTTGAAATCAAATTTTTAAACCTTTTCTAAACCATCGACTATATTTTATTCAAACGTTGGCAATTCAAGAAAATCTCTTTTGACCTATAGTCATTTTAATTCAGTTAACATTATTCACCGGAAACCTACCATCCTCAACTATATCATCAAGGAGCACCAAATTGTCAAGAAGCACCATGTATAGAAAAATTAGAGATAATCGTTCAAATTGTTTTGCAAACTGTTTTTTAAAGTTTTTGTTTCGCAATCGATTAAAAGAACTTGACAAACCTTTTTTGTAAGTATTCCCCAGTAAATTGAACTTCATTTTCAAAGAAGAACACATATACGAAATTTGAAGTTAATCTGTTAAATCATTTCTAATATAAAGCAAAGCAACGAAAAAACCTATAAAAAGCTGTTGGGCCACGATGGGTTAACGGAACTCCACAAATATTTTTTTGTGGCATTTATAGGCAAAGTAGTATTTCAAAAAATTGGCTGAAACTTACTTTTTTACAATTTGCAAGCTTCCGGGCAACGCCGGGTAAATCTGCTAGTATATTATAATAAAATGTTATAATAAGAGTTTTTATGAAGCTAAAACAAAAAATATCTCAAAGATATTTCTTTAACAAATAATTCAAATAGTATTAACTAATAGATTTTTTAAAAAATGTTTAAAAGAGCGACATAACAAAAATTCCGAACTCAAAAGGCATGCGGGGAAAATTAAGCCAAAAGTACACGGGATATCATGAGTGAGATAAAAGTCCGCTAAAAAATAAGACATAACATCCGTTACTTTTTCAAAATTGTGATTAACCTTTAAACTAGCATTTTAAAAAGAAATAAAGCCGAAATTGAAAACCTGTGAAAAATATTCTGAAAGTTTGTTTTGAACTTTTTAATTTAAGTCTAATATTAAAATATTATATGTATATATTAACCGAGGGGGTCCGGGTTCGATTCCCGGTCAGGTCATACAATATTTAATTTAAAAAAAAAAAAAAAATTATTGAAAAATAATTTTTCTTTACGAATCCCCATGGTGACCAAATATAATATAAATACACAAATATATAATATAAACAAAATAAATAATATAGTAGTTATAAATAAATAGAAAGTATTTAATGAGGGGTGCACAACGGGCCGCAAGGCCTAGGTGTAAGGGAGACTTGCTTTCCCCCCCTGTCTAAACAACAACAACAACATATACATGTAAAATAATTTAGGTAAAGCAATAATCGCTTATATTTGACTAATCGTGGTTCTCTTACTAAAGACACATATTGAAGTTGGTTCCAAATGTGTTTTTTTGTTTGTGTTTTTTTCAAAAGTATTTATGAATTGATGTGTTCGAAATTTTAAAATTGAACCAAATTTTTAAATATTGGTTTTGAAATTTGAGTTTTAAAAAAAATGGAAACGCTCGTTTATAGATTAATATAAGAATTATTTCAGTTTATAGATTCTAAAATCCCCGGGAACCTTTTGGTTCACTCATCGAACTTGTAATCTTCCAGGAACTTTTGGCTTTTATTTTCTAAGTCGCAAGTGCCCGGGGAACTTTTGACTCCGGGTCTTTTGTCACAACGCCGTTCAAAAGTATTATTTTTATTAAAAATAAAAAACATCAAAAATTTTTTTTTAAATCTAATATATAAAGAAGAAAATTTGTTTGTTTGTTTATTTGTTTGTTTGTTTATTTGTTTGTTTGTTTGTTTGTCCAGGATTCACGTGAAAACCACTGGTCCGATTGTCACAAAGTTTTAAAGGAATAATTCTGGGAGCCCGGGGGGTGACATAGGCTATGTCGCATTTTTATAAGTCAACAGGTTGCGGCTCCAGAGCCGTTTTAAGCTTTTTCGTTTTTTTGATGTCGAGTCGAAACGGTTTGACCGATTAACTTGAAATTTTGCACGAATGTTCTTCTTATTAAACGGAATTAATAGTATAAAGTTGGTTGGAATAAATTAACCCCTTTCGGCCCGGCGGGCTTCCAAAAAATTTTGTGTTTCCGATTTGTGTCCAATTTTACAGGGTGGTTTTGCAGTCAAAAATAGAGGCTGGCACAAAATTTTGTTGGGTTCGGTTAACCCGTTTGGGCACGAGGGCGCAATGAAGCTTTTTCAATGTTTTTGATGTCGAGCCGAAACAGTTTGACCGATTGACTTGAAATTTTGCACAAATCTTCCTCTTAGCAAACGGAATTAGTTGTATAAAGATGGTTCGAAAATATTAACCCATTTCGGCCCGGCGGGCTTCCAAAAAATTATTTGTTTCCGATTTGTGTCCAATTTTACAGTGTGGTTTTGCAGTCGAAAAGAAAGGCTGGCACAAATTTTTGTTGGGTTCGGTTAACCCGTTTGGGCACGAGGGCCCAATGAAGCTTTTTCAATGTTTTTGATGTCGAGTCAAAGTGGTTTGACCGATTGACTTGAAATTTTGCACAAATGTTCCTCTTAACAACCGCAATTAGTTGTATAAATTTGGTTGGAATAATTTAACCCATTTCGACGTGGCGGTCTTCCAAAAAATTTGGTATTTTCGATTTGTGTCCAATTTTACCAGGTGGTTTCGCAGTCGACAATAGAGTCTGGCACAAATTTTTGTTGAGTTCGGTTAACCCGTTTGGGCATGAGGGCGCAAAGAAGCTATATCAATGTTTTTGATTTCGAGTCAAAACCGTTTGACAAATTGACTTGAAATTTTGCACAAATGTTCCTCTTAGCAACCGCAATTGGTTGTATAAATTTGGTTGGAATAATTATACCCATTTCGGCCTGGCGGACTTTCAAAAAATTTTGTGTTTTCAATTTGTGTCCAATTTTACAGGTTGATTTTGCAGTCTAAAGAGAGGCTGCAAAAAGTTTTAGTTAATTCGATTAACCCGTTTTCCACGACGACGCCATGAAGTTTTCTATAAATTTTATTTTCTTATACGATTAAAAGTATTTTATTGAAAATTTTGTACCAACATGTTAATTAAAACCCACATGGTTAATTTGGTTTTGACCTGTTTGTGCGTTTTGAACAAAGATTCAATGAAATTTTCAGTTTTCTTCAAATGAAATCTAAAAATCAAAAAATTCAATTTCTTATATATAATGCTTAAAAACATAGTATTTTAAAACAGTTTTTCCAAAAAATAAGCCTACATTTCTCTCATCAAATCATAAAAAAACGAGGAAGAGCGTATTACAACTTTCAGGTGAGTACTAAACAAAATATAAGTTGAAAAGCAAATTTTTAAACCTTTTCTAAACCATCGACTATATTTTATT
Organism: Dolichopus griseipennis; assembly: GCA_963082915.1. NCBI lineage: Eukaryota > Metazoa > Arthropoda > Insecta > Diptera > Dolichopodidae > Dolichopus > Dolichopus griseipennis. The sequence goes on from OY720442.1 coordinate 58,164,978, forward strand.
CAAACGTTGGCAATTCAAGAAAACTACTATTGACATAGTATAATGACATAATGGCAAGCTTAGTATCCCCATTTGACCAATAGTCATTTTAATTCAGTTAACATTATTCGCCGGAAATCTAACATCCTCAACTCTATCGTCAAGGAGCACCAAATTCTCAAGAAGCACCATGTATAGAAAAATTAGAGATAATCGTTCAAACTGTTTTTTAAAGTTTTTGTTTCGCAATCGACTAAAAGAACTCGACAAACCTTTTTTTTAAGTATTCCCCTAATTCAAAGAAGTTGTACCTACTTTCAAAAATTGGACGTAATTTACTTACAAATTTTTTTTTGAACAATCGTCGGCAGGGGTTAACAACTTTCAAGTCTGTTAGTAAATTGAACTTCATTTTCAAAGAAAAACACATATACAAAATTTGAAGTTAATCGGTTAAATCATTTCTAATATATAACAAAGCAACGAAAAAACCTATAAAAAGCTGTTGGGCCCCGATGGGTTAACGGAACTCCACAAATATTTTTTTGTGGCATTTATAGGCAAAGTAGTATCTCAAAAAATTGGCTGAAACTTGCTTTTTTACAATTTTCAAGCTTCCGGGCAACGCCGGGTAAATCTGCTAGTATTATCTAAAGCTTATTTTTTATTTAACAAAAAGTTCAAAATTCATATTTATATCTCTTTCATAAGTGTTTTTTCCCAAAGAAAAACAGATAACAACTTTGATTTTTATATTAATTTTCAATCGAAAAGTTTTTCACTTTATTTAGCTGATAGACATTTTTACTGTTTCAAACTTTCATTATTTTTTTATTTTAATACTATCAAACAAGCAGCTTATTGATCCCAATTTTTATTAAACAAGTTATCAACTTTTCAAATTCAATTCTTTTAAATCTAAAGATAATGAATAAAGAATGTATCTATAGATAGATACAAAAAGGCAAAAAACACTTTGACAATTTGAATGGAAAAGGCTGATTTAATTTACACCCATTTCAAATTTTTCCTTCTTTTGATTTTCAATTATTATTTTGGGTTTTTCTTTTCTGTTTTTTTTGTTGTTCTTGTGCTTTTGGATCTGCCAGTCACCTTTTTTTTGGAATTTTCTTAGATAATAGCTTTCTTTTTTATTGATATCTAAAAAAAAAGTAGTTAGAAATTATTTGCTTTTCTGGAATTTATTAGAGGAAAAGTTCTTGTCATGAAATAAATTTTTAAGAGTAGACATGATTTGAAAGTTTAGAAAAATAAAAAAAATAATTGGGAAAATATCGATCAAAAATTAGAAAGGAAAATTAAATTTGTTATAAAATTATTTTTAGGAAACTGATAATAATGAAAATTAATATACAGGGTTATAAAATTAATATTTGTCTTGAACTCGAAGGACACAAAGAATGTAGTGATAGAGATGTTCATAGCAAGAAACAAATTATATTTTTAATGGTTTCCAAGATAACTGACTCCAAAATAATTTTATTAACTATTTTAACTCAGTAAGGGGTGAGCCTAGAGAAAAGTTTTTCCATCAAACTATTTTTTTGCGATTCCTACTCGTAGTTAAAATTTCCTCTCTCAATATTTCAAACGTTACTAGCTGAAGTTGTGGGTTTTCAAACTGATATTTTAACTTTTTGTTAACTTTTATTATAATAGTTAAAGAGTGACGTATAGGTTTTAGTTTGGAAAAAAATTAAAATTTTTCATTGTCTTTATAAACTAAATGTAAAATTAGCTTAAAAAACTTTTATTAATGAAGGCACCAAATGTTTAAACCTAAGTATCTCGCAGTCTTAATTTATTTTATTAGACACATTTTATAGCTTTCAGAGGAACCGTTAAAAATAGTCCTCTCCCATCCAGATTAATTTTTAGCTTGTTAATTATAATACTCTCTAAATTTATCTTCGCTCTTAAAAAGCCTCCAAGAAGTAACGTCAAAAATCAAATAAATATTGAAAATATTAACGAAAAAACTTCGAGCATCAAAAAACAACAAGATTTTTTTTACTTTTACTTAGCCTTAATTCCGTCCCTGTTTTACGCGGACTTGAGATAACGCGATTTGAAAAAATTATTCTATTTTCCTTTTAAGCGATTGAAAATCAAGTAACGCCATTTAAAAAACATAGTTTAATCCGATTTAAAACGGTTTGATATTCCAAAAAACAAATTCACCATGCCTTTATCTCTGTCACCTTACTTCTTCTTGACCTTTAACTTGCAGACACCCTGTATAAGAACTTACATATAAATTAATATTATCCTGTATATACATGTTGTATTCATTGTGGATAGGCGGATAGGTACGTATTCTTTTATTATAAATCACTAGTTAAATAGGTAAAATTAAAACTTCTTTTCATTAAATTAAAACATAGATTTATAACTTTCAATTAAATTTTAAAAATGCATCGAATGAATTTAAAATCAAACAAAATATATTAAAAAATTGTCGTAGTTGAAATCAGTAAGCTTATATTGAATATTTTTTTAAATCAATTGTCAATTTTTAATTTAGGTACAGATATTTAATATTTTGAAATGTGTAAAATGGAAATTACATGGAATAAATGCATAAACAGTGTTAAAATTTAGGGGAAAATTTTTACGGATTTTTCCAACATTTTTTTCCAAAATTAAAAAGAATTCATATAATATAATTTAAAAAAAAATTTATCGAATCAAAAGTGTTTAAAACAAATTATTTAAAATTTTAATACTGAAAAAATTTATTAAAAGAACCAAATTTTTAGTATATAACATTATTTTCGACTGACCTATAAAGTAAATTGTATATAAACCCAAAAATAGTGGACACTTCTAAAAAATTATTCACTTAAAAAGTTTAATTCAAAAATTCAATTTAAGAAAGTTTCATTTTGTCTCTTAAGCTTTCCCTGTTATATTGCAATCGGGTGAATCTTTTACTTGTAACCTCATCGAAATAATTTTTTATTTTTTAATTTCTCTTGCTATTAAAACAAACCTCTTTGATATAAACAATGGTAGTGACACTATTAGAAATCTAAAATTCAAGGAAAAAGAAATTACTAAAAGGACGATATAAAGCTATGCTCATTTTAAAATGGGAGGTACTCGAACCTGTTGATCAAATTGGCTGCATTTCAATAGCGATGATGGCTCTTGTATCAAAACGATTGTTTACTTTTTATTTCGATCCGGTCCATAACTTTGAGTCTATATATACCCCACACATCCTTAACTGTGTCAAAAACGTGATGGCAACTTTAGTATACTTTTTAAAAACTTTCTTAAGGGTTTAAAAAAAATTATATTTTCAGATTGTTATTATTTTGATGAAAAGCAATAAATTTCTGGTTTAAAGAAGATAAATTTAACAATATTACATTTTTTTTATACAATATATCAAAATAGATAAATCTTAAATTGGGAAACTCCAATCTCCAATACTAAAAGACTTAAAAAAAAACTATGATTACTAAAATAATTTTATTTTCGTCCTGCAGTTTGATCCTGTAAAATGACTTTATAGAAAAACTTTAAATAAAAATTACAGATTTATTAAATTTTAACTTAAGGCTATAGTAAATCACTATAACTAAAATTTGACCTTAAAATAATTTTCTATTTATTTAATTTCAATTAAATTTCTCAATTGAGGAGTTGTATATGGTGGCATAAAATAAAATCAAATTAAGTAAATCCAAATTAGTGAATTCATTCCCAAATTAACGTAGATCAAATAAAATACTGAATTTCTCGTTCTATTTGTGATGGTTTAAAGGGTAGAGAGTAAAAATAGATTCAAATGTATGGATCTGATCAGAATCAAAAAATAATTCGATTTAGGACACACATTGCATTGTTCGTCTGTTCACAAGATAACTCAAAAAGTAACTTCTTGACAGATTTTGACAAATTCAATATATAATTAATTTAATATAATACATAATTCAGTTAGTTTGGTTTAAATATTCTTTTTATATTAGATTTAGTATTATTTGAGTAATTTTTGCATGCCTTCTGGCTGCTAGAAATTTAAATTTTCAACATTTTAGTTTTAAATAAACAAAAACCAACCACACAATAAGTCATTATCCTTGACTCAAATGTTAAAATATCACCCTTATACAAAATAAAATGCTCGACTATGTAAATAGTACTTATTATACAAAGTACACAATAAATTTTTATATTCTTAAAAAAAAATTAAATACAGTTTAAAAATCCTATAAGATAAATTTTCATTATTATAAATAAATTTAATCGAAGATATTCTTAATTTATATTCTTAAAATCTAAATGTTTGGAAAATTTATTGACAATAAATATGTAATTAGGATTATTATATAAAATTTATTTATAAAATATTTTAAATATTGACTCTAGAATTTTTCATAAGAATTTATTTATTTGTAAATTGTAATGTTTTAATTTATGCCATTTTTAAGTTGTAAATGTATTATCTTGCTTTTTTGATTTTTTCGTACATTATTTTATTTATATTTTGCATTTATTTATTTTCTATGAATTTTGTTAAATCAAGTTGTACATTATATATATTGGTATTCTAATATTTTATTTAAAGATATTATTTCCTATATTTATTTAAAGATGTTAAAAGATATTTTTACTTATCCTTACTTATTAACCTTATTACTTATCCTAGATACTTATTGTGTGTCAATTTTAGTGAGAAGTGTGGTTCAGAAAATACTAAATATTTGTCAGATATTTTAGTATTAGTGCGTTTAATTCTGGACAACACTTGAACCTATTCGAAGTTTTTCGGATTAAATTTAGTATGACAAGCTAGTTTTTAGTCCAAAATGGGAAAATTTCGGGCACGATCTAAGTATTAATATGTTTATTTATAAGTTCCTTAGCTTTTTTTTAATACAAAAAAATTTGTATAAATTTTAATAGTATAGATAGCTACATACAGCAAAATATAACAACGTCATTATAAAACAAGTAATGAAAAAACCAAGGGTTTTTAAAAAAGTGCATTTTCAAAATTATATTGTGTTACAAACCGAGTATACTTTTGGAAATATATATACTGGTGACTAAGTTACTGCATACTTGTAAAAACAGTATATTTCTAATGTTCTCCCCTCTCCCCCCCCACTCCATTTTTTTAGGTTCTAGGAATTAAACTAAAATTTGGAATTTTACTTAGAATTTTACTATCTATTTTTATACCCGTATGACTATATAGTCAAAGGGTATAATAAATTTGCCATTACGTTTGTGACGCAGAGAAGGAGGGGGGGTAGATATAGACTCAAGTGTATGGATCGGATCAGAATCGAAAAAAAAATCGATTTAGCTATGTATGTCCGTCCGTCCGTCCGTCCGTCTGTCCGTCCGTCCGTCCGTCCGTCCGTCCGCACGATAACTCAAAAACTAAAGGAGCTAGGATCTTGAAATTTTCGCAAATTCGTTTTTTTGCAATAGCCGTCATCGCTATTTAAATCCAGCAATTTTGGTCCATGGGTTCGGGTGGCTGCCATACAACTTCTTTTTTTATATGAGTATTTCTCTGTACCTATTAAAGCTGCGTGTCTGAAATTTTGCCAAAAGTAGTTTAGTTTTATGGCCAAAGTTTCTGCAAAATTTGGTTGGTCTGTTGCAGTGAGTTCGAGTAGCTGCCATACAACTCCTTCTTTTATATGAGCATTGCTCTATACCTATGGAAGCTGCGTGTCTGAAATTTTGCCAAAAATAGTTTAGTGTAATGGCCAAAGTTACTGCAAAATTTGGTTGGCCTACTGCAAATGGTTCGAGTAGCTGCCATACAACTTCTTATTTTATATGAGCATTACTCTATACCTATTTAAGTTGGGTGTCTGAAATTTTGCCAAAAATAGTTTAGTGTAATGGCCAAAGTTACTGCAAAATTTGGTTGGTCTACTGCAGAGGGTTCGAGTAGCTGCCATACAACTCCTTCTTTTATATGAGCATTATATTTCACCTAATAAAGCTGGTATGTTTTAAATTTTGCCAAAAGTAATTAATGTTTATAATAATAATGATATAATGTTTATATAACGGTCATACGGGTATCCCAGAGTTGACACAGTCTACTCTACTACACTCTTCCTCGTTTAAATACATATTTAAACTGAAAAACAAAAAGGCAAAATAAATTTATGAGAAATAAAGTATGAAAATGTATTTTTTAATAAAATTGTTGTGTCAGTTTTTTATTCATGTTCTCTGGTGGGGCTATTTGTCATCATATACCATACTTATTATATACCGATGGAAAGAGTGTCAAAAGACCTTTCTAATAGTATATTAAAAAATACAGGGTGTTTTTGAAAATTTCATACTTATAGTGGTTTTTTTGAAAGTTTAAAATTTTTTTTTTTTTGTTTTAAATTTCCACTTGAAATTGCAATATCTCACACCGATTCAGATGAAACAAGATGTTTATGGAAGATAATATCATGCCTTACAATATTGTAATATATTGGTTCCAGTCTATTGTTTTACAGGAAAAATATAACAGTTTAATTAAAATGCTACAAAATTTTTGTAATGCATTTTTCGACCACTAGATGACGCCATCGCCACTAATAGTATATATATTCGGAAACTTTGAGATATTTAGTACCGTTATGTGATGACGTTATCTTGATAGCTCACAACCCCATTCCGGAAGTTTATCCAACTTTTTTAATCAAATTTGAATATTTTATCATAAGAATCTTTTTAAAGTTGATAGATAATAACCATTAATTTTATTAATTTTAATAGTATCTAAAACATTATTTAAAAATAATAAGTACATATAATTAAATTATTGCGGTCAATAAAACATAATATTATAATCAAATTAGTTTACTTTGTTTATTTAGAAATTATTTAATTAATGTTTTATTTAATCTTTATAAATAAAAAATATATAATAATTTTAAGCGAAAAAAATCCCCAAGAAAAACGTCCCAAAACCTTTAATAATGAAATGGTCACATAATGAAAATCGCCACAAAAATTTGTATGGAACTTATTTAAAATGTCCCCAAATATTGTAAAAAGTCATATGTAAAATGTCCCGAAATTGGGAAATTATGGACTTTTTCTCTTTTGTTTGACTCTTTTGAAAAGGGTTGGGTACAAAATCTCGCATTTCAAAATCTCACGTTTCAAAATCTCGAGTTTCAAAATCTCGTGTTTCAAAATTTCGTATGTCACAAAAAATTGCTCCTCCATTTGTAACGCATCGATCTAGACGAGCTAGATATAGTGTCAAGGGTACGTATCGGCTCTGAATCGAAAAATGAGTCGATCTAGCTATGTGCGTCTGTCTGTCCGTCCATCCGTCCGTCCGTCCGTCCGTGTATCAGCACGATAACTCAAAAACTAAAAGAGCTACAGTTTTGAAATTTTCACAAAATATTTTTCAATCAATTTTTAGGTTCCCTATTTTTTTTGGTTAAGATCGGACCAAAACTTCGGGTAGCTCTCGAACAACTAACTTTTTTAACTGCAATATTTTCATATAAAAATTTGAAATTTTGCTATGCATCTTGTTTTAAAATTATTATCGCTCGGCATGTACTGACGTATGATTTTATTATACCCGTATGACTATATAGTCAAAGGGTATAATAAATTTGCCATTACGTTTGTGACGCAGAGAAGGAGGGGGGGGGGGGAGGTAGATATAGACTCAAGTGTATGGATCGGATCAGAATCGAAAAAAAAATCGATTTAGCTATGTATGTCCGTCAGTCCGTCCGTCCGTCCGTCCGCACGATAACTCAAAAACTAAAGGAGGTAGGATCTTGAAATTTTCGCAAATTCGTTTTTTTGCAATAGCCGTCATCGCTATTTAAATCCAGCTATTTTGGTTCATGGGTTCGGGTGGCTGCCATACAACTTCTTTTTTTATATGAGTATTTCTCTGTACCTATTACAGCTACGTGTCTGAAATTTTGGCAAAAGTAGTTTAGTTTTATGGCTAAAGTTTCTGCAAAATTTGGTTGCTCTACTGCCAAGAGTTCGAGTAGCTGCCATACAACTCCTTCTTTTATAAGAGCATTACACTACACCTAATAAATCTGATATGTTTGAAATTTTGCCAAAAGTAATTAATGTTTATAATAATAATGATATAATGTTTATATAACGGTCATACGGGTATCCCAGAGTTGACACAGTCTACTCTACTACACTCTTCCTCGTTTTCAATGAGCATTGCTTTTAAATAATTTGCTCTATTTTACTTATGTAAATTGCTTCATTTAAAACTATTGCTTCTGCTCTCGTGAACTTTTACTTAAATTTAAATGTTAAGCTCTAAAAGAGTGAGTATAATTACATTTTTATACCCGTATGACTATATAGTCAAAGGGTATAATAAATTTGCCATTACTTTTGGGACGCAGAGAAGGAGGGGGGGTAGACATAGACTCAAGTGTATGGATCGGATCAGGATCGAAAAAAAAATCGATTTAGCTATGTATGTCCGTCAGTCCGTCCGTCCGTCCGTCCGCACGATAACTCAAAAACTAAAGGAGGTAGGATCTTGAAATTTTCGCAAATTCGTTTTTTTGCAATAGCCGTCATCGCTATTTAAATCCAGCTATTTTGGTTCATGGGTTCGGGTGGCTGCCATACAACTTCTTTTTTTATATGAGTATTTCTCTGTACCTATTACAGCTACGTGTCTGAAATTTTGGCAAAAGTAGTTTACTTTTATGGCCAAAGTTTCTGCAAAATTTGGTTGGTCTATTACAGTGAGTTCGAGTAGCTGCCATACAAATCCTTCTTTTATATGAGCTTTACTCTATACCTATTAAAGGTGGGTGTCTGAAATTTTGCCAAAAATAGTTTAGTATAATGGCCAAAGTTACTACAAAATTTGGTTGGTCTATTGCAGTGAGTTCGAGTAGCTGCCATACAACTCCTTCTTTTATATGAGCATTATATTTCACCTAATAAAGCTGGTATGTTTGAAATTTTGCCAAAAGTAATTAATGTTTATAATTATAATGATATAATGTTTGTATAACGGTCATACGGGTATCCCAGAGTTGACACAGTCTACTCTACTACACTCTTCCTCGTTTTTATTGAAGTAAAAACAGAGAAGTAAAAAATAATTTTTATGCTCAAATAATATTTTATTTAATCTCAAATAATATTAAATTAATTCCTCAATGTAAGAATTGTCAAGGATTTGGACACACTCAAAAATATTGTCGTTAAGAGTCAAGATGTGTCAAATGCACCGGTAAACACTTAACGAAAGATTGCAATTTGTTGCAATTGTTGCTTGTTGCTAAACAACTACAAAAAATTAAAAACAATAAAAACTGGACACCCTGTTCAAAATAAAAAATCTACAAGCAGCGTAGCTGTACAAAAAGAAGATAGAAATACAAACGTAAAAATACAAAATAAACCTAGTTATTCTTCTGTTGCTGCATCAGGAGCTGAACTACAAAATACTAGTAATGATAAACTAAATAAAAAGGATGAAAACGATATAAACAAAAATCTTCAACTTCTTATTAAAGAAATAGCTAACTTATCCGAAAGAGTTAAAAAACTTGAAAGTAGAAATATAAAATCTGCTTCTAAATCTAAAAAAAAATAAGTGAAATGGCTAACATATTAAAAATAATGACATGGAATGCAAACGGATTACTTAAACACAAAAATGAACTGGAAGCAGTCCTTGATATAAATAATATTGACGTGTGTTTAATATCAGAAACGCATTTTACAAAGCAATCCTTTATTAAACTTAAAGGATATAAAGTTTACCACACAATACATCCAGAAAATGCAGCAAAGGGTGGAAGTGCAGTAATAGTTAAAGAAAATATCTCCCACTATGAAGAAAACAAATTCTGTTCGGAAGATATACAGGCGACGGCAGTTAGTGTTAAAACCAAAAATTATAGTATCTTAGTAACTAGCTTATATAGTCCTCCGAAACATAATATCAAGTCAGAAAGGTATGAAGAATTCTTCAATAATATTGGAAAACGATTTATCATTGGTGGTGATTTCAATGCAAAGCACACCCACTAGGGATCGAGACTTGTTACAACGAAAGGTAGAGAGTTGTTAAAAGCTGTTCAGAAATATGGATGTGAGACTATCTCAACAGGCAAACCTACGTACTGTCCTACAGATCCAAATAAGATTCCTGACTTAATAGATTTTTTTGTCATTAAAAATATATCCAGTAACTATATACAGATTGAAGAAAACTTTGAGCTGAAGTCAGATCACGTTCCGATTATATTGTTACTTAGCGAACACATTATCTCTAAACCAACTAATCCCAGCCTGGTTAATAAAAAAACTGATTGGGCATGCTTTAAAAAAACATTAGAAGACCGAATTGAAATAAATATACCACTGAGAAATGAGGAGCAACTGGACTTTGAGGTAGAAAAGCTAATCAATGATATCCAGTTATCAGCATGGAAAAGTAATAACAAGAAAATTAAAAGGTAATAATTATCCCAAAGAAATATTAGAGCTAGTTTCTGAAAAAAGAAAAATGAGAAAGAAATGGCAACAGACCAGAGCATCACAATATAAAACCAAATTAAATAATCTTACAGCTCAGTTGAGACATGAAATTAAACAACTAAAGAACGACACAATGAGTGAATTTCTGCAGAACCTAAATAACGATTCTAGTACTGAATACTCTCTTTGGAAAGCTACCAAGAATTTTTAAAAACCAATCACACAAACGCCTCCAATAAAAAATGTTGATGGTAGTTGGTCCAAAAATAACAGACAAAAAGCATTTACTTTTGCTGATCACCTAGAAAACACTTTCCAACCTAATTCTACAGAAAACCTTGAATTACTTCCAGAGGTTTTATGGCAAGAAAACAATAATATTCCATCTGTAACATTGGCTGAAGTTAGAAATGAAATATTAACAAATATAAAACCAAAAAAGCTCCTGGGTTCGATCTAATAACCGGTCAAATTTTGAAAGAACTTCCTGAAAAAGCACTAATCATATTAACTTACCTGATTAATGCATCGTTTCGAATGCACTGTGTGCCACAGCTATGGAAAATAGCTGAAGTCATAATGATACCCAAACCTGGAAAACCGCCACATGAAGTAGCATCGTATCGACCGATTTCATTGTTACCGGTAATGTCAAAATTATTCGAAAAACTTCTCCTAAAAAGGCTAAATCCAATCATTGAAGAAAAACAACTGATCCCGAATCACCAGTTCGGCTTCCGAAATCAACACTCAACTATTGACCAGGTACTCCGCATTGTCAATGTCATTGAAAATACTTTAGAAGAAAAGAAAGTTTGTTCTGCATTATTTTTAGATGTTGCACAGGCTTTTGATAAAGTTTGGCAAGAAGGGCTAAAGCATAAGTTAAATTTATTTCTTCCGAGCCAATATGCAAAAAAAATACAGTCATAGTTAAAAGAACGATATTTCAGAGTCAAACAGGAAGATACTTACTCTGAATTGAAGGAAATCCGGGCAGGTCTACCACAAGGTAGTGTATTGGGACCATTAATCATTTACCTCCTATACACAAGTGATCTGCCGATATTTGAAGAAAACATTATTGCAACATTTGCTGATGACACTGCAATATTGGCTATTGGAAATAATAGTACTGAAGCAACAACCAAACTACAAGCAGCTATCACCGAGGTGCAAAGCTGGACTGATAAATGGCGCATTAAACTGAATGAAACAAAATCTGTACATGTTGATTTTACAAATAAACGTACAATTCATAAACCAGTGTATATCAATGAAAAGATAGTTCGGTTCGAAAATACAGCTAAATATCTTGGTATGACCTTAGACGCAAAGCTGAAGTGGAAACCTCATGTGAAAAAAAAGCAAGAAGAACTAAATTTAAAGTACCGAAAAATGTACTGGCTTTTAGGCGGAAATTCTACCCTGTCAACATACAACAAGCTTCTGTTGTATCAACAAGTTCTGAAACCAATATGGACGTATGGTATACAACTTTGGGGTTGTACCAGTCAAAATAACAGAAAAATTATACAAAGATTCCAAAATAAAGTACTTCGAGGCATAGTCAACGCACCATGGTATATACGGAATATCAATCTACACAAGGACTTAGAAGTAGAAATGATAGATAACGTCTTCAAAAAGTATGCACAAAGTCATCAAAAGCGACTAGAACAACACATCAATGTCGAGGCTCTTCAACTCCTAGATAATGATGGTATAACTAGAGGGTTAAAACGAATAAAACCGTTTGAACTTTTGTAAAAATTGATATTTCATAATTATAAACGAAAAGCAATTATCATAGGATAAATACTTTGTAAACTTTTAAACGTAGCAAATTAGTATGATAAAATCAAATAACTTATTAGTGTTAATTTACTAGATGGTTATATAAGAAATACACCAATTGGTGCTTTTATTTAAAAAAAAAAAAAAAAAAAAAATGCTCAAATACTATGAGCAAGAGTGTTTGTTTGTAAATTAGATTCACAGATCTGTGAGATTTGTTAAGATTATTTATAGTACAAAATCCCTCCTAATTATGTTTTTGCATACATATTAATATATTAAGACATTAAAAAACATTTTAAAATAGTATAGGACGCCGCTTCTTCCTTCCGAATTATGTTTTTGCATACGTATTTCAATATTAAAATATTAAAAGATATTTTAAAATATTGGGGCTGCCGCCTTCAAATCTCCACTAAAGAAATTATATTGAAACCCTTATTTTAAAACCAACTTTAAAATCGCTTCTTATTATATTTCCTACATAAGTGTTTCAACTACAAACCTTTTAAAATAGCGAGGGTTGCCGCTATTTAATCAATTCTGTTTTTATACTCGTATGACTATATAATCAAAGGGTATAATAAATTTGCCATTACGTTTATGACGCAGAGAAGAAGGGAGGATAGATATAAACTCAAGTGTATGGATCGGATCAGAATCGAAAAATAAATCGATTTAGCTATGTATGTCCGTCCGTCCGTCTGTCCGTCCGCACGATAACTCAAAAACTAAAAGAGCTAGGATCTTGAATTTTCGCAAATTCGTTTTTTTGCAATAGCCATCATTGCTATTTAAATCCAGCCATTTTTGTCCAAGGGTTCAGGTAGCTGCCATACAACTTCTTTTTTTGTATGAGTATTACTCTGTACCTATTACAGCTGGGTGTCTGAAATTGTGCCAAAAGTAGTTTAGTTTTATAGCCAAAGTTCCTGCAAAATTTGGTTGGTCTACTGCAGTGGGTTCGAGTAGCTGCCATACAACTTCTTATTTTATATGAGCACTACTCTCCACCTAATGAAGCTGGATGTCTGAAATTTTGCCAAAAATAGTTTAGTGTAAAGGCCAAAGTTACAAGAAAATTTGGTTGGTCTACTGCAGAGGGTTCGAGTAGCTGCCATACAACTCCTTCTTTTAAACTACACTTAATTAGGGGTTCCAAAACGGTAAACCGGGATACCGGTATACCGGTTTACCGGACTATTTTAGTTAAATCTAAATACCGGTATTAAATCAACAAAATACCGGTATTTCGGTATTGCAAAAAAAATTTTAATATTTTTTTAAAAATTTTATATTGAGTTCTGGCCACTTTAAAAGCTACGACCTACATATATGTAATTGCAAATTACAAAAAAACTTAATGAAAGCCGACGATAACATAAGCAATCAACTAAAAGAATCTTTAACAAGACGAATTTCGGAACGCCGAACAAATTTTTCTAGTCTTTTGCAATATTTATACAAAGGCCATCAAAATCAAGATTTCGCCATACATTTTAAACGTTTAACTAAAACAGATATTACCAATATGATTGTGAATTTAATAAAGCGTCTTTTCGTTATAATAGAGCCAGAACAAGAACAAAATGAATCTTCATCAGATAAAGACAACAATTCTGATTCTATACCAGACATAAACATGCCTTCTTTAAAAGAACAACTAGACATGGCTATAAATAAAGAAGTGGAGGAAAAAAGAAAAAAGGTGAAAAATTATGACGCGAAGTATTTCGAAAAAACTATTAGGAAAGAAATGGCAATTTTCGAAGAAAATGGATGCCGTGGTTCTAATTTGCAATTGATGTACGATTACTTTAAAACCATTCCACCAACCAGTGTAGAGGCCGAGCGGATATTTTCATCATCAGGAAATATAAAACCTAAAATAAGATCATCCTTAAAAGATGAAACAATAGATAACTTATGTTACTTAAGGTCGTATTTCAAAAATTAAAATAAGATTAAGATTTGTTATATTTTTAAGATTTGAATTTGAATAAATATCAACATAAATAACGATTTTGTTTTAATTTTACAAAATTTTTTTTATATACTACAATACCGGTATTAATACCGGCATCCCGGTATTATTTGAATAATAATACCGAAATACCGGTTTTGAATATTGATACCGTTTTGGAACCCCTACACTTAATGTATGAGCATACTTCTCCACTACACTTAATAAAGCTGTATGTTTGAAATTTTGGCAAAAGTAATTAACCGGATAATATAATGTAGATGTTACGGTCATACGGGTATCTCAGAGTTGACACAGTCTACTCTACTACACTCTTCCTCGTTAATACTCAAATGATTTTTTATATTATTTAAGTAAATTATATTTTCAATATCTGTATTAGTCTTTATTTAAATGGGCTTTAATCGCAATCATATACTATAATCAGAGAAGAAGTTACAATGAAACTGACCCACAGAACAGAAAACAGTTTAAGATTTAGTGAAAAATTTACTTTTATCAAAATTATTATTTAGGAAGTTAGCCACTATCAGTAATAAAAATAAATTTAAATATTTAAATTATAAAAACTAATTAGTTAAAAAGATTTTTTTAGTTTATTTAGCAATTATGTAACGGAAAAGTGAATAAATTAAAAAAATATTTTTCTTTTTAGAAAATTTTCACTCGTACGCCCACATTATTCGATTGAAATTCACTTCCAGCAATTCAAACTTTTATTTAAAAATAGTCTTTTGTTTATTAGACAAAAAATTGAAATTATTGAAGCAAAATCAAAATTTTTTTTTTTTAAGGAAAAATAATATTAAGAAGCAGTGATACTGGGAAAGGACACTTTTAAAAGCGTGACCAAAATTTAGAATTTGTTTTTTTATGGAATAACAATTTGATATTGTCAACAAAAAAATTAAAGTAATTTTCAATAGAAAGCGACGATCTATTTCAATCAATCAAACCACCAAAGTTTTTAGAATATTTTAGCAAAAAATTGCGATTTATTTAGAATTTATTTTATTTGAAACTAAAAAAATATTTGACTAGGGACGATGGCATTAGTTAACTAAAATAAATAACCATAGGAAGCTAAGGAAGTTGGACACAATATTAAAAAACAAAATTTAAATAAATTTTTTAGTTATTCAAATTAATTTCCATGACGACCTCCATGATTAACTTTCAAAATTTTAAATTATTTATAATCTTAATTGATAAGGCTTAATTGATTCCTGTTGCAAAATAAATTTATAAATTAAAGAAGAAAGCCATATTAAGTCTTGAGTAATATCTCTCGTACAAAAGAAAACTTCAATAGAATGAACGATTTTTAGAGAATTTTGTTTTATGAAACGAATTTTATTGATACTTCTCCTGGAATGCCCTGTATGGAAAAATTGTTCGCGTTTAGAATCAAATCAATCTCAAATAGTACCGTTAGATAAGTTCCTGTTATAGGTTGGAAATAAAGTATCGAAACGTTATAAGTGCACGTCGCAAGTGTTATACGTCAAAACTACATATACTATTTATTAACTTTAATAAAAAAACGAGGAAGATTATAGTTGCTCTTGTCAACTTTTAGATACCCGTGCATACCCACTATGGTGTATAAAATAAACCATAAAAAAAAAAACACAAAAAAAAATTTAATTCATTGTTCCATAATTTTAGCTTGAAAAAAATAAAAAAAAAAATTTTAATTTATTATCCCATAAGTTTTGCTTAAACAAAAAAAAAAAAACGAGGAAGATTATAGTTGCCCTTGTCAACTTTTAGATACCCGTGCATACCCACTATGGTGTATAAAATAACCGTAATTTACTTCCCTTATACATTTAACTCATTACTCCATAATTGAGACGTAAAAAAAAAAAACAATTAACAAAAAAAAAAAAAAAAAAAAATCACAAAACAAAAAACAAAATTTTCATTCATTGTCCCATAACTTTAGCTTAAAAAGAAAAAAAACAAAAAAACAATGGCCCACCCTAAAATTCCGATGGTCCGAGTGATGTCCAACTTTGCCAACTAACTTGCCCTATTACTTTACCTGCCCAATTTTAATTTTAACCTTATAGCTTCATTAGATTCACAGTTATTGAATCGAAAACTTTGTATGGCAGCCCCCCAAAATGGGGCCGAAACATTTTGAAACATCATATAAGTGCTCGATTCATTATATAAATAACTGTGTGTAATTTTTATCGTCGTAGTATAATTAGTTTTGTAGAAATTCATATTGGTGCAAAGAAGTTGTATGGCAGCCCCCCGAAAATGGGGCCCTAACATTTTGAAACTTCATATAAGTGCTCGATTCATTATATTACTAACCGTGTGTAATTTTCAGCCTCGTAGTATAATTAGTTTTGAAGAAATTCATATTGGTGCAAAGAAGTTGTATGGCAGCCCCCCGAAAATGGGGCCCTAACAATTTGAAACTTCATATAAGTGCTCGATTCATTATATAATTAACCGTGTGTAATTTTCAGCCTCGTAGTATAATTAGTTTTGAAGAAATTCATATTGGTGCAAAGAAGTTGTATGGCAGCCCCCAGAAAATGGGGCCCTAACATTTTGAAACTTCATATAAGTGCACGATTCATTATATAACTAACCGTGTGTAATTTTCATCTGCGTAGTATAATTATTTTTGAAGAAATTCATATTGGTGCAAAGAAGTTGTATGGCAGCCCCCCGAAAATAGGGCCCTAACATTTTGAAACTTCATATAAGTGCCGGAGTCATTATAAAACTAACCGTGTGTAATTTTCATCCCCGTAGTATAATTAGTTTTGAAGAAATTCATATTGGTGCAAAAAAGTTGTATGGCAGCTCCTCGAAGCCTTGGTCCGATTTTAACCAAAAACAATAGGGAACCTGCAAATTGTCTAAAAATTACTTTGTGAAAGTTTCAGAACTCTAGCTCTTATAGTTTTTGAGTTATCGTGCTGACGGACGGACGGACGGACACACATAGCTAGATCGATTCACTTTTCGATGCTGATTCGATACGTACCCTTGACACTATATCTAGCTCTTATATTTCGATGCGTTACAAACGGAGGAGTAATTTTAATATACCCGTAACCCGATGTTCATATATGTATGCACGGGTATAATTACTCGGTCCGGTTGTATGGCAGCCCCCCAAAAATGGGGCCCTAACATTTTAAAACTTCATATAAGTGCTCGATTCAAACAAACCGTGTGTAATTTTCATCCGCGTAGTATAATTAGTTTTGAAGAAATTCATATTGGTGCAAAGAAGTTGTATGGCAGCCCCCCGAAAATGAGGCCCTAACATTTTGAAAATTCATATACGTGCCGGAGTCATTATAAAACTAAATTTGTGTAATTTTCATCCTCGTAGTATAATTAGTTTTGAAGAAATTCATACTGGTGCAAAAAAGTTGTATGGCAGCTCTCTGAAGCCTTGGCCTGATTTTAACCAAAAACAATAGGGAACCTAGAAATTGTCTAAAAGGGACTTTGTGTGAATTTCAAGACTCTAGCCCTTTTAGTTTTTGAGTTATCGTGCTGACACATGGACGGACGGACGGACGGACGGACAGACACACATAGCTAGATCGATAATTTTTCGATTCTGAGCCGATACGTACCCTTGACACTATATCTAGCTCGTCTAGACCGATGCGTTACAATCAGAGAAGCAATTTTAATATACCCGGTGTCATATATGTATGCACGGGTATAACGAGGAAGATTATAGTTGCCCATGTCAACTTTTAAATACCCGTGCATACCCACTATGATGTATACAATAATATAAACCGTTATTTATTTCCCTTAAGCTATTATAAATTTAACTCATCATCACATAATTTTTGCTTAAAAAAAATAAAAAAAAAAAATTTTAATTCATCGTCTCATAATTTTTGCTTAAAAAAAAAAATTCCCCAAAAAACCATAAAAACAAAAGCAAAAAAAATTAAAAAAAAAATAAATTTTAATTCATTATCCCATAATTTTTGCTTAAAAAATAAAAAAAAAACAAAAAAAAAATCGCCCACCCTAAAAGTTGGTCCGAGTGATGTCCAACTTTGTCAAGTAACTTGCCCTATTACTTTACCTGCCCAATTTTAATTTTAACCTCGTAGCTTCATTAGATTCGTAGTTATTGAATTGAAAACTTTGTATGGCAGCTGCCCGAAAATGTGGCCGTAACATTTTGAAACTTCATATAAGTGCTCGATTCATTATATAACTAACCGAGTGTAATTTTCATCCTCGTAGTATAATTAGTTTTGTTATAACTTGTTTTGTATAGTAGTTTTCAACTTTAAGTTGCGTTGACAACCAATTATCACATTTTTTTGTGTTATTAAGAAATTTTTTTCAAAAAGTTTACAAACCTACAAAATTTAAATTAATTTCGTCACATCTAACCCAAAGCGAAACTGTTTTATTATTTTGTACATAAAGCTTTGCTTAAAATTACTATAGAAATTACGCTAGAAATGACATATTGAGTCAGGATCTTAAATGATATTAAAAAATTTTTAATTTAAATTTGAATTCTGTGTTACAAACTCTCCTCCGAAAGATATTGCAAATTATACAATATCAACGAAAACAATCTTATGCAATATTGAGAGTTTATATAAGTATTGATTATAATTATTATACCCGTATGACTATATAGTCAAAGGGTATAATAAATTTGCCATTACGTTTGTGACGCAGAGAAGGAGGGGGGGGTAGATATAGACTCAAGTGTATGGATCGGATCAGAATCGAAAAATAAATCGATTTAGCTATGTATGTCCGTCCGTCCGTCCGTCTGTCCGTCTGTCCGTCTGTCCGTCTGTCCGTCCGTCCGCACGATAACTCAAAAACTAAAGGAGCTAGAATCTTGAAATTTTCGCAAATTCATTTTTTTGCAATAGCCGTCATCGCTATTTAAATCCAGCCATTTTGGTCCATGGGTTCGGGTAGCTGCCATACAACTCCTTTTTTTATATGAGTATTTCTCTGTACCTATTACAGCTGCTTGTCTGAAATTTTGCCAAAAGTAGTTTAGTTTTATGGCCAAAGTTTCTGCAAAATTTGGTTGGTCTCCTGCAGTGGGTTCGTGTAGCTGCCATACAACTTCCTACTTTATATAAGCATTACTCTCCACCTAATGAAGCTGGGTGTCTGAAATTTTGCCAAAAATAGTTTAGTGTATTGGCCAAGGTTACAGCAAAATTTGGTTGGTCTATTGCAGACGGTTCGAGTAGCTGCCATACAACTCCTTCTTTTATATGAGTATTCCACTAAATTTAATAAAGTATGTTTGAAATTTTGCCAAAAGTAATTAACCGGATGATATAATGTATATGTTACGGTCATACGGGTATCCCAGAATTGACACAGTCTACTCTACTACACTCTTCCTCGTTTTATAATAAAACTATTATTTATTATATTATAAAACTCAACCCTTATTTAAGTTAAAAAATAAAGAATTATTATAAAGGCATTTTCTATTATTGATTACAAAACATTCTCTGATCGCATATTTATTGATATTTAAATTTAAGTTTATTTATTTCAATTCTTTCATTTTTAGCTTTTTTATAATACGAGTATAAACAAATTCCTGTCACGTAATTTATCAATTCGAATGCTTTTGTGTTCGGTTAAAATGCTCCAATAAAAAAAAAAAGAGAAAGGAAATAAAATCAACCAAAAAATATTTATTTATTTTGTATGTGTATTACAATGTCATGGCTTTTAAGAGTTTAAAAAAAAAACGATGATATATAATATAAGATATTGATAAGAATACAGTGATAAGAATTAGAAGTTTATTTTATGTTTTAAAATATGTATTAGGAATTTAATGTGTTAAGGAACTAATTAAAATTTGTTGATTAAAAAATAACTCCTCTTTTTGGACTTAAGATTGAGTAGTTTTGCGATTTTATTAGATTCCGTGGCCCAATTTGGCCCACCTGTTTTTGACAAAAAAAGCATTTTAATTTCATTACAGAATCTGTTGTGATTTTGATCAATTGTTAGAATTTGACATTGTCGAAACTCTAAGAATATCTAGATCACATGATATTAAAATCAATTTATGATTTGCTCCCCACGGATATCCACGAATAGTTTACGTACCAAATTTTAACTCATACTGACTGTTAGAACTCGAGATTGTTATACTTCAACATTTAAATTAAAATTTTAATAAAGTTTTCATTGGTTATGATTATGTATGTAGTAGACATTTGCACAAATGTATTTAAAAGCTCTTTCAAAAAATTCTATATTTTGTGAAACATTGAATGTTCTGTTTTAAAAGCTTTCAAAACGAATAACACATGACATATTCTGATAAGAATAGAATGAAACAGTAAAACAATATTTTAAACTTACCTTTAATTTTAACACTGCTCATTTCTAGTCTACCTAATTCAATTATATTATCTGAAATGCACTTTTTAAATTAATTAAAACCAAAGATTATCTTTTACAATGAGATGAAACACTTTAATTTACACATCTTAATACATTTTTCACAACTACCTAAACAAATACGTCATCGCTAACGATCATTTTATTATTTTTTACTTCGCAATATAGCAATAAAGCTTTTTTTTTCTTTGTTTTATTTTTGGCTTGCATTATTCAATAAATTGCACGAAATACACCGAGTATTTAGAATATTTTAAAGATATGCGAAATATTCCAATTGTAAAGTTCAAAACATTCAAACTTTTGAAATATAAAAGTTTTAATTTATTATATTTAGCAGTTTGTATTTTATTATAATTAGATTGTAGAGTAAGAATAAAGTTCTAAATGATAGACTGAAAATTATTAAATTTTCTGAATCAAAAATGAATTATTAAAATTAAAATCCACAGCTATATTTTCAAAAGTGTTTAAAAAATCAGATCAAAACATTGGTTAACCACCATTTTACTGAGGTAATATATTTATATCCAAAAGATAAAACAGGGCCATTGCAAAGTGTTTACTTCCTTTAAAATATTAAAACGTTTTAATAAAGTACTTACAAAGTGTACAATTTTGAATAATATTTCTTAAATAATATTATTTTCCATTATTAGTTCTTCTTAAAAAATATATAATTCCAAATATAAAATTCATCGAAACATCAATAAAAGGAAAAATTAAAATAAGAACCGTAAAAGGGCAAAAGTATAATTCGTAAAAAACCAAAGAAATATTAATGTTTTCAGATATATTTTTACCTTACCCCGCTCTTCCTTCATTCGGAATATTCCAGTTGACTTGTTGTGTAAACAAACAAACCCTGAAGTCGTTTTGATTTTTATTATATTTGAAAAATTTACGATTTGGTTTCTATTTTAGTTTTCCAAAAATTTATTTTGTAAAAAGAATCAGCAAGAGGTTTGTAAGCGAAAGGAATCTTGGATTATTTTTTAAATCATATCTCATTCAATAAAATAATTAATTATAATGTATAAAAAATTTATTGAGGAAAATTATACAACTTTATAAGGATTTCGTTTGATGATATGCAAATAAAAACTCTGCCCAAACCAATTTAAAACTCAAATGTTAATATTTGTATACCCAGAGTTCTTATTTCTAGAAACATTCCTCATTGAACCTATTTTATAAATTTGCATGTTAGAGAAAACCTCCTCCTCAGAAAAACCTTCCCTTTCCTTAGAAAAGTGAAACATGGTTTTTTTTAGTGAAAGAAATCTTTCAAAAAACACCAGAGAAATGTAGCCAGTATAATTTTCATCCTCGTAGTATAATTAGTTTTAAAGAAATTCGTATTGGTGCAAAGAAGTTGTATGGCAGCCCCCCGAAAATGAGGCCGTAACATTTTGAAACTTCATATAAGTGCTTGGTTCATTATATAACTAACAGTGTGTAATTTTCATACTCGTTGTATAATCAGTTTCATATTGGTGCAAAGAAGTTGTATGGCAGGCCTCCGAAAATGGAGCCGTAACATTTTGAAACTTCATATAAGTGCTTGATTCATTATAAAACTAACCGTGTGTAATTTTCGTCTTCCTGGTATAATTACTTTTGAAGAAATTCATATTGGTTTAAATAAGTTGTGTGGCAGCTCCCCGAAACCTTGGTCTGGTGTTAACAAAAAAGAATAGGGAACCTCAAAAATGTCCAAAAAATGTTTTGTGTGAATTCAAAACTCTAGCTCTAATTTTTCAATTCTATGTCTTTTAATTAATTTTTAATTCACGAATATATGAAACTTAAGCAAAATAAGCTTCATATGATCATATTCCAAATGATTATATCTATCAATATCAATAAGCCATTTACTTAAAAAAAATCTTTGTGTTCTTTTTTGCTTATCTTAAATAAACTACGCATCATTTAAATCATATGAAATCCTAACTCCAAATCGTTATCTACAAAAAACAAAAAAACAAAAAAAACGAGGAAGAGTGCAGTAGAGTAGACTGTGTAAACTCTGGGATACCCGTATGACCGAAACATAGACATTATATCATCCGATTAATTACTTTTGGCAAAATTTCAAACATACAGCTTTATTAAGTGTAGTGTAATGCTCATATAAAAGAAGGAGTTGTATGGCAGCTACTCGAGCCCTCTGCAATAGAACACCCAAATTTTGCAGAAACTTTGACCATTAAACTAAACTATTTTTAGCAAAATTTCAGACACCCAACTTCAATAGGTATAGAGTAATGCTCATATAAATTAAGAAGTTGTATGGCAGCTATTCGAACCCACTGCAGTAGACCAACCAAATTTTGCAGAAACTTTTCTTATAAAACTAAACTACTTTTGGCAAAATTTCAGACACGCAGCTGTAATAGGTTCAGAGCAATACTCATATAAAAAAAGAAGTTGTTTGGCAGCTTCCCGAACCCATTGACCAAAATGGCTGGATTTAAATAGCGATGACGGCTATTGCAAAAAAACGAATTTGCGAAAATTTCAAGATCCTAGCTCCCTTAGTTTTTGAGCTATCGTGCGGACGGACGGACGGGCGGACGGACAGACGGACAGACACACATAGCTAGATCGATTCATTTTTCGATTCTGAGCGGATACGTACCTTTGACACTATATCTAGTTCGTCTAGATCGATGCGTTATAAACGGAGGAGCAATTTTAATATACCCGATGTCATATATGTATGCACGGGTATAAAAACAGAGTTTCGGACAAAATTGTGCATCGAAGAACGAATTCAAATAAAACAAAAATAAAGTTCCTGACAGAATAATTCCGTATCTTGGGAACTTGATTTAAAAAACTCTGTAATAGACACCTAATAGACGAAAAAAGTTCCCAAAAACATGGCACGAAAATTTTTTAGTTCTATTTGTTGGGGCGGACATAAAATTCGAACTTTTTTAATTTTTTTTAGCTGTGTTTAGTTTCTACATTTTTTAAATTATGTCTGTCCGACTACTGGGAAACGAAAATTTTTTATATATTTTTTTTCAAAAATCTAAAAGAGTATGGAGCTTTTGTTTTTAGCACATTTTCAAAAAATTTTGTAAAAATGTGCCTATATAGCTTCACTCTATCCGTCCGTCCGTCCGTATGTTTACAAAAACTTTTACACCGTTTGAAATAGAGTAAAGAAATTTTAACCATGGGTAGTTTTTGCAAAAAAAATAATTTCATAGAAGAATTTTTTTCTGTAGCCCCACATGTTACGGGGCTACAGCCCCCCAAAGTTGGAAAAAGCCCTATATTTAAATGGTTATAACAAGAGTTCTGTTAGATATATTTTCAATCTGAAAACGGCAAACGATAGCTGGTTTCATAAACTTTATAAATTTTTGACAGGCAAATGTTTAGGGTTGCCAGACGGTACTAAAATTTAACATTACACAAAACTCCATTTTTGCAAAATTTTTGACCACACATATCTTCTGAACGGTTCAAGCTAGGGTCTTGAAATTTTGGGAGAAGTTAGATAATCAGAAATTAGTAGGAGTCGGTTAAATTTTTTTGTCAAGCCCATTATTTAGGAGCTATAAGGGCTCGAAAATTGAAATTTTGCTATTTTTAAACACCTGTAACTTGAATACCTGTCCAAATTTTTTTTTAGTGATATACAAAATTTAAAGCTCTATAATTATATTTTAACATGTGTCAAAGGTTTTTCTTAATTTTGAAGGGTTACGAAGCTACAGCCCCGGCAACTTCCAAAAAAGCCCTATATTTAAAATGATATAACATAAGTTCTGTTAGGTTTATTTTCAATCGAAAAACGATATAAGAGAGCTGCTTTTATAGACTTAACAAAAATTGGTCGATTAAATATATAGGGTTGCCATACGTTACTAAAATTTAGCATTATATAAAACTCAATTTTTGCAAAATTTTTGGTCCCATAGATCTCGTAAACGGTTTAAGATATGGTCTTGAAATTTTGGGAGCAGTTAGATCCTTAAAAGTTAGTAGGAGTCGGTTAACAAAATTTGTTTGTCAAGCCCCCTGTTTAGAAGCTATAAGGGCTCGAAAATTAAAATTTTGCTATTTTTAAGCACCTGTAACTTGAATACCTGTCCAATTTTTGTTTTATTAATATACTAAATTTGAAGGTGCAACATTATATTTTAACATATGTTAAAGCTTTTTCTTAAATTTAAAAGCAGTTCCTTATTGAAGTTCCTTAAGTTGAAGAAAGTGTCTCTCAGTTTTACCCATTTTTTCTTAGATAAAATTCTAAGTAAAATTCCAAATTTTGGTTTAATTCCTAGAAACTACAAAAATGGTGAGGGAGGGGGGGCGGTTAGATGAAGTTAGGTCCTTGAGAAATTTGGCAACCTTCCCCGTTGAAGGGCTATTAGAACTTTCAAATAAAATATTTACTTTTTTTATTAGTAAGCAGTAACTTAGTCACCAACGTATATATTTTCTTAAACGTTAATATTGAAGCTTGAACATTATATTCAGATAAATTACTTAGTATGAAACACTATATTATTTTGAAAATGTGCTTTTTTAAAAACCCTTGGTTTTTTATCATCACTTGTTTATTTTAAATATCGTTCCGGAACTTTTCATTCTTATTTCGTTTCGTTTGGAACCTTTGAAAATAAGTAATGATTAAACATTACCCAAATGTATTGTTAAAATTTAAGAATTCAAAATTTTTAAATAGTAGGATTATGGGAAGAGTAATTCCAACCCACTAAAAGCAAATTATAACTTCATTGTTAGAAAAAAAGAAAAGTTTATTAACCGCTATTTGAATCTCTTTTATATCAGTTTATGAAATACATTACCCATTATACCAGAAACTCTAAAAAAATCCAAATTGATATACCAAATAATGTACACCAAACAAACCTTAGTAACGGACTAGATCTCCCCGGTATTCTATTAATAGTACCAATATTCGCAATACACCTTATTATTATTATTTTATTAATATATTTGTCTAGAATTAGGTGTAACAAACGCATTCAATTAAATGTGTTTTGTTGGATGTTTTCAATTATAAAAAAATAAAATATTAATGTTTTGTTGAATGTGTTTTATTTAAGAAAATAAAATATCATAAATTATTATAAGTAGGCCAAAAAATATTTTATTTATTTTTAATAAAAAAAAAAAGACAAAAACAAAAATAAATAAAATTTTTTTATGAATTTAAATTATTTTAAATGTATGAATTTGTTCATTTACGTTTTTAAAACTCACAGAACAATTTCTGGAAATTTTATATAAATAGTAAAATATTTTGTTAATAAAAATTAAGAAAACTATGCTAAGCAAGAAAATTGTGTACTTAGTAAGTCTTAATTATTTTCAGTGAAAATCTGAAATAACCAATGTACGCTTTGTTAATATATTATAATATTGCAGATCTATATAACAGTGATAGATATATGTATATCTATGGTAAAATAAATTTTTGGAGAAACTTTTAACTTCTATAAAATATCTGGAATTGTCAAAGTTTATTTATAAATTCATTTATAATATGAGGTAAATACTTCTAAAAAGATATTGTTTTAAGTAAAAAATTTTCGTACAAATCGTTGGAGACACACTGATAAAGAGAAAATCCTCATGTAATTAAAAATATTATACCAACTTTCATCTTTGACTCATGACTTGCCTAAAGTCTTAAAAGTAATATTTTTTTTTTCTTTTTTTACTACTTAAAAGGAATGTGCGGTATTTTCATTGGGTAGTGTTTGGCTTTGACTTTTGGTTTGTCAACTGAACTTTAAGAAGGAACCTGTGATACAAATGTATAGTTTCCGGATTTGGAAGAATTTGGGAATTTTGGCAGAGGTTATTTGGTATTTTTGGGTTTTGGGGGATGGGGAAATGTGATTGGGATATTTGAAACAAAGTGTTAATGTTCTTCTTAAATTTGACTAAATCGTTCCTTTATACAAAAAAATTTAAACAGTTATCAATATTTGAATAAACTATTTCGCAACCGTAAGTTTGTCTTCTAGATTACCTTCCACTGAAAACGTCTTAACTCTTGGTGATCTATTTAAACCATTAACAAATTTTCTACGACTGTAGTATAATATATAGTACCGGCATCTATGTGCCAGTTGCTTAGTGTAAACCGTTGTAAAATATTTAGCTTTAATCATACTATGATGAAGTTAGAAACATATAAATAATACTACTGTATGGTAATACTGATTTTGAATCATGAAAGTGTCATTTTTTGACAACTAAAAAGTACAATTATTCTAGTCTTAAAAAAAATAGAGTTTTCACTGCAAAATAAATTAAAGAAATATAAATAATTATTGTTGCTTTTAAAATTATTCTAAATTTTTTATATTTTTGAACATAAACAAAACTATGGAAACATTATTTTTAGGATCTTGCAATTGAATTAAAAGTCTTATTGAAGAAGAATAGGAAATAACACCTTTGTACCAAATTTAAAGGTTCTATCTTTATTGGCTTTGGAGACTTGCTCGTTTGGCATTGATTCAAAATCAAAAGCTTCAGAATCTAAATTCATTTTTAATCTTCACCGTACTTTTGCCATTAGTAGCCTAAGTTATAAATTTGATTAAAATAGCATCACTATTTTTTAGTAATCGTGTTCACGGACGGACGTACATCGCTAAATCGTCTCAAGAGGTGACGCTGAGCATAATTATATATATTTTTCTATATTTTTAGTAGCTTTTTTTAGTGGACACAAACATCGTACCAAAGGTTATATCACTATTCCTAAACCTATTTTATAGGTGTGTAAAGGTAGATTTTTTCAAAAAATATAATAAATAAAACATTAAAAGGTCTTCACTATAAAATTTGTACTATTATTCTTATTATAACATATTTTATTTCCAAACTCAGATTGGCCTACTTATAGTACGGTCTATATTCAAAGAACTATTGAACCCACTATCATAAAATTGTATATTATTCAATCTGACTTCCGACTATACGGCTGTGAAAAATTGTCGAGTTTCCACAACTGGAACTGGTAGGTTGGGAATGGATTAAACTAAAAAATACTTAACACGTGTAATCATCACAGAAGGTTGTAAATATCTGAATTGATTTGAAATACTATACGAAATTTATACGAAATCATTTTCTAATGGTTTTTAAAAATTTTTTCTTTATTTGTTTACCAAATCAATTCAGTAGATACCTTAATACATCTGAATACCTAATTCCATTGTATATGGTGTTTTATTGTTTTATAAAAAAAATTTTTATGATAAAATAAAAAGTATCTCAAATAAATACTTTTTGTTTTCACAATAGACCAACGGAATTTTAGAGTAAACATTCCAAGTACGGTAAAATGATATTTTAAGATTTTAGGTAAATATTATTATTTACTTGTAATTTAGCAGTTTGTTATTCTGTTAAATATCTGATTGGAGATATATAATTTTATAGACTGACCCACATTAATTTTAACATGGAGCAGGATGTGATAATAGATGAACAAATTGACTAAAAATCTTTTTTGGAACAGAGGATCTTACACTGAGCTCTAAGAAGTTAAGTGAACTTATATACTTGGAGGTTTAGATATGTATAATTTTGGGCTCGAGTAAATCGAATAACAGTTATAAATTTATTTACTAGTACCTATATACATATCTAGTGAAATATTTTGATATATTTGTTGAAGGTCCAAACTTTGTTTGGTACCATGAAGTGATCATGAAGCTAAAACATTGTTCTAGTTAAAAATGCATTTCTCATTTTCATCCTCGGTTTGCACTTGATGGGCACAGTTGTTAGGGTGCCGACCTTTCATTCGAGAGACACCAGTTCAATTCCCATTGAAAATAAAAAACTTTTATCAGGTTTTTAAAATCGACTCAGCCTCCATACGCTATTGAGCTCAAATTGATAGCATAACCAAAAACTAATAGTACCATTAATATAAAATAAATTACAAATTGTAAAATAAATTACAATATACAAAATACAAAAATAAATTATTTAATTCAATAATAAAACTCGCAGACATAGAAATTGCTTATAATCCAATTTAAAATAACTACAATATATAACAAGTGGAATTTAAAATGAGACGGTGTTTATACATGTTAAAAGGCTTAGTACAATCTCATAATTAAATTGTATATGGAGTTTATAGATCAATTCTAATTAGAAGAATATAACATATCCACTTCGTTTTAATATGTACCAATGCTGAATCGGTACCACTACAACTGAATAGTTAACACTAAAAGCAAATAGTAGAAATGAACATTTCTCTCTTTAAAGCTTTTAATTATTTCGGTAGCCACTATTAGGTCCTTTTATATTCAAATTAAAATGGGGCACACTGTACATACAAGCAGAGAAGATTTTTCTGAATATTCATTTTATAATACACTTTTGAACACAGTAAAAACTAAATTATTAAGTTTTCTTGGGGTGGTGAATTTAAAAATGGTGTTAAAAGTAAACATTATTAACAAAATTACAATAATAAAACTTATTTAAATTAAAAGACGCTATTTGTTATTTTTGAATAAGGGAAAAACAATAAAACTCCCTCAACGTACAAAGTTTCTATTCATATTAATTAAAATAATAATTAAGTGAATAGAATAAAAATTAAGTGAAATTAGAATTTTTAAATGAAAAATTTTTATACTTTTATTTAATTTTCATGAATATGTTTCAAAAAAATTTATTTAAAGTTTTATTTGCATTAAAATAGGTAGAAACTTTATTATAAATATAATAAACTTTTTATAAAAATAAATAAATTAAAGGTCTGTGATGGTCTGTATTTAAAAAAAAAAAAGACTTTCAATTTAAAATTCTACAAAGAGAATTTACTTTCTTTGATAGAACATTGAACCTTAAAAACTCATTGAATGATAGATAAATTCCCAATAACTGAATAGCATTCTTATATAAAGATACATACAAACTTAATTATTAAACAAGTGTTGAAAAAAACAAAGGGTTTTTAAAAAGCACATTTTCAAAATTATATAGGGTTTCTTACTATAAAAATAAACAATATATACTATAGTTTTGTATTTTATCAATTTACTAATTATGACTAATGGTGAAATCAATCCTTAGAATATAATCCCAATGCACTCAAAAAAACCTGTTAACAAGTGCGAAATATAATGTTGGAGCTTAAATGTTAACGTTTAATTTTGGAAAAACATACACTAGTGAATAAGTTACTGTTTTATAAAAACATAAAAGTTTTAATTTTTAAGTCCTAATAGCCCTTCAATGGGGAAGGTTCCCAAATTTATGCTAATTTAAGATATATATGGGGCTAAAAATTTTGCAAAAATTGAGTTTTGTATAATAGTAAATTTTAGTACCCTATGGCAACTATAAACATTTGCTTTTTAAAATTTATAAAGCTTATTAAACCAGCTCTCTTTTATCTTTTTCAGATTGGAAATACACCTAACAAAACTCTTGTTATAACAATTTAAAAATAGGGTTTTTCAAACTTTGGGGGGCTGTAGCTCTATAACAGGTGGGGCTACAGAAAAAAGTTCTTCTACGAAATTATTTTTTTTGCAATATATACCCGTGGTTAAAATATCTTTACTTTATTTCAAACGATGTAAAAGTTTGTAAATATACGTACGGACGGACGGACAGAGTAAATCTATATAGGCACATTTTTACAAAATTTTTTGAAAATGACTCGTAAGGTTAAGTTCGGAAATGGGCCAAATCGGATTCTTCCAAAAGTCTGGTACAAACACTCCAGAATTTTTGAAAAATCTTAAGTTTTTACCATCGGAATGAGCTTAAATTTGGTACATGCTGGGAACTTAGAAAGAGTAGCTTTTATAAATTGATTCAATGAATAATGGTGTCTAAAGACTCTATGAGTTTCGGGAATGTAAAATTCTAATAATTAATCAAAATCTCAACTGATTTTAATGAAATTTGGTGTGAATGTTGTTTTTTCCAAAAGAAAGAATGACTCGCAGATGGGCTAAATTCGACCATAGGATTTTTTTAGGAAAAGACAAGCTTAAATAATCCATCCTAACATTATTTCTACGGTTTTTTAATTTATGTTCCATTTTTGGTATTATGGCTTTATGATGTTAATGATGTCTCCAAAATAAATCAACTGATTCCAAACTTTGATTACTTTGATGGTTGAAAACATACCCAATAATTATATAAACAAAATATGCTATTTCTATTAGTACTTATATAATACTTTATCTGAATTATACGTAAGAAAATCTGAATATTTTAATAAAAATCTTAATTGTAGAGTTACGAATACTCGAATAGTAGAAATGCTCATAATGCACACCGAGTACCTACTATATCTTAATTGCAACGCAAACTAATAATTGTAAAATTTTTCAAATAAATGTAGGTACATCAATATTAAAAAAATTGATTTATTGAAAAAATTTTTATTTTTCAATCCAAAATAATAAAAAAACAAAAAAACCAATTCCGTAATCAGTACATAAAAGTTAAATTAATATTTCAAGTAATAGGTATATGTATATTATGATTATAATCGAAATTGAAATCATAAACATTTTATAAAAAAGAAATCATTTTTTTGTAATTGAATAAGAAGAAACTTTACAATTTGTTATAAAATATCTTTAGCGCAGACTACCGATAAATTATAGAAAATTCTAAAAAAAAGTTAAGTAATTGTACAAAAGAATACTTTTTTAATGCCTTTCGACATTATTTCAGTTTGAATGAATGTAAATATTATAAAAGTACCTTACTATTTCCTGATTGCATAATAAGGAAATCTTTTACAAATACAAAAAGAATTAAGTTTGACATTAGTTTAGAAATTATTATATGATTCTTTTAGAATCAATACTCGGTATAAGTACTGGTATACAGGTATGTAACCTTAGGGTTTATAAAGAAGATAAAAGAACATTACAGTTTATCTTATTCTTTTATTCTCTTTGGATATTCTTATATTGTCAATGCTTCCTGTTAGAAATATTTTTATCAATTGTATTTGATTTATTTTTAGAATAAATACAAGAAAAAAGTACCCACAACATACTATATGATCTCTGTAATACCCGCCAGAGCATTATAATATAAACATTATATCAGGTGGTTAACTATTTACAAAATTTTATATGCAAAATATTTTTAGACTTATGTTATGCATAAAAGAAGCAATTCCAATTTTTTTTCTGTAACCCTCCAAAGTTGGAAAAGCCCTATTTTTAAATTGTTATAGCAAGAGTTCTGTTAAGTGTATTTTCAATCTGAAAACTTTTTTAAAAGGCAAATGTTTAGGCTAGCCATATGGTACTAAAATTTACCATTATGCTAAACTCAATTTTTGCAAAATTTTTGGCCCCACATATCTTCTAAACGGTTTAAGCTAGGATCTTGAAATTTTGGTTAACAACATTTTTTTGTCTTGTCTCCTGTTTAGGAGCTAATTT
>OY720442.1:58197325-58424023 GCA_963082915.1 Dolichopus griseipennis
CTGAAATTTTGCCAAAAGTAGTTTAGTATAATGGCCAAAGATACTGCAAAATTTGGTTGGTCTACTGCAGAGGGTTCGAGTAGCTGCCATACAACTCCTTTTTTTATATGAGCTTTACACTACACCTGATGAAGCTGGGTGTCTGAAATTTTGCAAAAAATAGTTTAGTGTAATGGCCAAAGTTACTGCAAAATTTAGTTGGTCTACTGCTGAGGGTTCGAGTAGCTGCCATACAACTCCTTCTTTTATATGAGGATTACACTACACCAAATGAAGCTGGGTGTCTGAAATTTTGCAAAAATAGTTTAGTGTAATGGCCAAAGTACTGCAAAATTTAGTTGGTCTACTGCAAAGGGTTCGAGTAGCTGCCATACAACTCCTTCTTTTATATGAGCATTACTCTACACCTAATAAAGCTGAATGTTTGAAATTTTGCCAAAAGTAATTAACCGGATGATATAATGTATATGTTACGGTCATACGGGTATCCCAGAGTTGACACAGTCTACTCTACTACACTCTTCCTCGTTTTTAAATAAAAGCAACCAAGTTGAGTGGAAATTTTTCTAAAATACATACATACAAAAATATTTATTTACTTCCTGCCAATTTTTTTTAAAAGTAGACTTTTATTTTTTTCCAAAACAAATTTGTTGTTGCTTTTTTTTTTGGTAAATTGATTTTCATTTTTCTTTTCACTCGATGTTAACCATTAAAAAATTTTTTTTCTGTAACATTTTAATCCTGAAAAGACCATTAAATCTTCAGTGGTTACAGAGGCTCATATAAGTTGATACTATGATACTACATACTACCTTACCTTGGTATTATAATTAAATATTTTTAGAAAAACTTAA
Organism: Dolichopus griseipennis; assembly: GCA_963082915.1. Classification (NCBI taxonomy): domain Eukaryota; kingdom Metazoa; phylum Arthropoda; class Insecta; order Diptera; family Dolichopodidae; genus Dolichopus; species Dolichopus griseipennis. Next base: position 58,198,183 of record OY720442.1, read on the forward strand.
TATATACAAAATGTTTATAATACTCCCATTATAAAATATCACCTACAAATATATGTAATAAGATATTTTACCATGATTATTTGGTTTTTAATGGTTTTCATCCATTTAATTTGAAATAATTTAATAGAAAGAGAAAGAATATTATGAAAAATGGGATAAAAGAATGTAAAGTCATTCAATATTGTACATTTGTGATTTTATATAAAATTAAAGACCATCTTTTTAGGAATAATATCTAGATTTTTTTGACTCAAGGTAAACCGATGGTATAAAAGACACAAAATTAGATCATGGAATGGTAATAAATTAAATAAATGATTTAATCAAAAATTATTAATTAAGTATTTCAACTATAGTTAGTAAGTAAAACTTTCAAAATTTAATTTTAATACAAAGTAAAAAGTGTGTTGCTTTTTGGTTTCAACATTGTATCCAATTAGAATATTCTCTATTTATTTATTTTGCATTTTTGTCTGGGAAAAAACTGATCTCTTGCACATCAATCAGACTAAAATTAAGCTTTTCCTTTTGTGAAAAACCAGTTGTTTGAAAAATTCCAGATACTGAAATCTAGCTGTTTAATCATTAAGGTGTATACTGAACTACATCCAATTTATAAACAAATTTTTTAAGAATTCAAAAATTTGTATCTTCAAAACGATTAAAACTACAGTGTTACCTTAAAACTTTTGTCAAGGCTGCGGCTTAAATAAAAAATATTAAATTTAAATAGAATATGACCGTTTCTTCCTTTTTATCCATTTCTTATTACACATCGTTGCTGGTACGAGTATATAACTAGCTGTACACTATATATGTATCTATAAAATATCGAATTCTTCATAAATAAAACAAAAATTAACATTTTGGTAATTTTCTATTTTTAAAACCCCTTAACTATCTTAGCATAAGCTCAAATTTGGCTTAACTAAAAAACGATGACCCCCTATAAAACTTAGAATTATTAAAAAATTAAATAAATATTTGATACTAAAATATTAAGTACTTAAAAACATAATATATTTGAAAAAAAAAATGACAAATTCAAATTTAACGCAGATTTTAGCGCAATTTTAAGATTAAAAAGATTTATTTAAACAAACTAGGAATTAATTAATCAAAATTACAACATCATTTATTTATTTTATCTGACTTTAAGCCTAGGACAAGATTGATGATTAATTCTAAAACATTTTGATAACAAAACAAAAGTGTGATTTAAAATATTTGGAAATTTTCGTAATGAAAAGTTAATAAAATAAAGTACAAAAATATTTAATCATAATTTATCAAAATAATTAATATAATCATATTAAATTTTGGTAACCAAAGGTTTTTATACCCTACACCTATAGAAAAGGTAAAAGGGTATATTAACTTTGGTATGGTGTTTGTAACCACCTAAAGGAAGCGAGCTAGATATGGAAAAGTATATATATTTGTGATCAGCGTGACCTCCTGAGTCGATATAGCCATGTCCGTCCGTCCGTAGGCACGATAACTCAAAAAATAACAGAGCTATCTTGATGAAATTTTAACTGTAGGTTACTAGGACTGAAAGTACGGCGGGGATTGCATATGGGCAAAATCGGCCTATTGGTTCGGATTCTGGATCTTTTAATCGATCGAAGGGCTAACGATCATATATAAAAAATCACGATAACTCAACAACTAATGACGCTTTCTTCATCAAATTTATGCTGTAGGTTACTAGTAATGAAACTACTTCGGGGATTGCGTAAGTTCAGGATTGGACCATGGGTTCGGAACCTAGAACTTTTTGATCGAATTTAGGCCAAACGAGCATAATTCCGAAACCAGAGAAGATAGAACCTCCAAATTTTGTATTTGGGTGTCCCTTCCTATTTCCTTAATGTCTTTGAAATTAGGGCCTCATTGGAGTAGTGGGTCGGGGACCAGCTACACATTTCCAAAGACCTTAAAGCATATCTTTAAAATTAATAAAGATAGCAATAAAAAAAAATGTAGAAGCTTCAAATTTGGCACAAGGGTGTTCTTTACTATCCCATGCGTGTCCCCCTAATTTGGGATCAATTGGAGTGGTGGTTCAGTATCCCTCTTAGACCTCTTAAGTTTTAAAAGCTTATAATCGAAATTATTAAAAATAGTAACTTAAATTTAAGATAGAACGTTCAAATTGTGTTCAAGGGTTAACTAGTGCTTAAAGTTAAGCCTGGACTGCATAAAAGCGAAATCAGCCCAAGGGTTCGGATTCTGGACCTTTTAATCGGTTTCAGGGCTAACGAACATATATAAATAATCACGATAACTCAACAACTAATGACACTATCTTCATGAAAATTGTGCTGTAGGTTATTATGAAACAACGACGGCGATTGCGTACGGTGAGGATTGGACAATGGGTTCGGAACTTAGAACTTTTTGCTCGAATTTAGGCCAAACTAGCATAATTCCGAAACCAATGAAGATAGAACCTCCAAATTTGGTTTCAGGGTGTCGCTTTCGATTTCCTTAGTGTCCTTGAAATTTGAGGCCAATTGGAGTAGTGGGTGTGGACCAGCCACTCAGTTCCCAGGACCTTAAAGCATATTTTCCAAATTAATAAAGATAGTAACTTGAAACAAATGTAGAAGCTTCAAATTTGGCACATGGGTGTTCTTTACTATTTCCTGCGTGTCCCTCTAATTTTTTACCTTTCATAGACCTCCCAATGTGTAAAAGTTTATCATCGAAATTAATAAAACTAGTAACTTAAAATTAAGAACATTCCAAATGTGTACAAGGGTTAACTAGTATTGAAAGTATGACGGGGACTGCATATGGGCGAAATCGTACCATAATTTCGGGTTCTGGAACCCTTGAAAAGTTCAAGGGCTAACAAAAATAAATCTTAAAAACACCATAACTCAAAAACTAATGCTGCTATTTTAATGAAATTTAAACTCTAGGTTACTAGTAATGAAAGTACCATTGGAATTGGATCTGCTCGAGTTTGGCCAATGAGGTCGGATTCTAGAAGCTTTTGATCGATTTGAGGCCGAACGAGTATAATTAAGAAGCCAAAGAATATATTTCCTATTTCCTATGTGTCCCCGAAATTTAGACTTAATTGTAGTGGTTCAGCTTTGTTCAAAGGTACTTGCTGCATTTATGTAAAATTTATTTTTATATTTAAATGAATTATATGAAAAAGTGTAAATTTGTAATTGTATTTTAGAAATTCATTTATTGCATATTTTGCGTATAAGCTTTTCTATTAGGTATATTAACTAGCCATTTAAAATAATTGCAATTTTGAAAAATTTGGGTTATTAAATATATTACGCTTTGATTAGCTTTTTATCACAAAATTTAATAACTAGAATTTTTTCACTTTGTAATTGAATTGGAATAAATATATTTTCATTTATAACAAGTTTTTTTGTTTTTTAATATTTTTAAATAAATAAACTAGTAAGAATTTGTAATATTTTTTAAGAGATAGTGTAATTAGAAGATGTTTTTCGTATTATAAAGTTAATTTGTTTAGCTATGTATTACGATCAAATTAATAACAGCTTTTATGGTGTTAAAATGACTTATGGATATGTCCTTAAATTTGAACCAAATAGGTGTAGGGTATTTCTAAGTCGGTTGCACCGACTGACTGTTTCTTTACTTGTTTAGTTATTCATTCAATCACAAATTTAACAGAATTGAAAATATTAAATCTGGCATTTTCTAAAAAATGATGAAAATAAAAATAAAATTGAATTTATTAAAATTTTAGCAAATTAAAAATCAAAAATCAGTTAAAAAAATTCATCAGTTTTTTGACAGTTACCTATTTAAAAATTTTATGTTTTTGACTCCTACACACAAATATATTTACCTAATTTACTTAGACTTATATATATCTAACGATCCAACTCCTTCTTTCAAGTCACTTTCCTTCTAGCGTCACTTTGACATTTGACAAGTAGAACATATTGATTTGGATAAAGATTGACCAAATAGAAAAACAACGCTTGAGTAAGCAACATGTGCTCTTGCCGATATTATATTTTCTGCTTTTTTGAAATTTGTTTTTAATATTAAAAAACTTTATGTTCAATTTATAGTTTGTACAATTTTAAAGATAAACAATTAACAAGTGATGAAAAACAACCAAGGATTTTTAAAAAAGCACATTTTCAAATTTATATTGTATTACATACTGAGTTTAACTTTGGAAATATTTACTTGGAAATAGTCACTGCTAACTTAAAAAATTTACTGCTAACAGTAAAGTTTTTATTTTAAAGTTGTTATAGCCCTTCAATAGAGAAGGTTGCCAAGTTTCTCAAGGATCTAACTTCATCTTACTTCCTACCAACCCTCCCTTCCCCCTCCATTTTTTTAGGTTCTAGGAATTAAATTTTGAATAAAAATTTGGAATTTTACTTAGAATTATACAATCTAAGCAAAAATAGTTAAAACTAAGAAATTCTTTCTTCAATTTAAGGAACCGCTTTAAAATTTAAGAAAAACATTTAACATATGTTAAAATATAATGTTGGACCTTTAAATTTGGATATTAAAAAAAACAAAATTGAACAGGTATTCAAGTTACAGGTGCTTAAAAATAGCAAAATTTAAATTTTCGAGCCCTTATAGCTCCTAAACAGGGGGCTTGACAAAAAAAATTTGTTAACCGACTCCTACTAATTTTTAAGGATCTAACTTCTCCTAAAATATCAAGAACCTATCTCAAACCGTTTAGGATATATATGGGACCAAAAATTTTGCAAAAATTGAGTTTTATATAATGATAAATTTTAGTACCGTATGGCAACCCTAAACATTACATCGATATATTTTTGTAAAGCCTATAAAAGCAGCTCTCTTCTACCGTTTTTTGATTGAAAATAAACCTAACAGAACTCTTGTTATATCAATTTAAATATAGGGCTTTTTTGGAATTTGCAGGGGCTGTAGCTTCGCCACCCTTCAAAATTAAGAAAAACCTTTGACACATGTTGAAATATAATTATGGAGCTTTGAATTTTGTATATCACTAAAAACAAATTTGCACAGGTATTCAAGTTACAGGTGCTTCAAAATAGCAAAATTTAAATTTTCGAGCCGTTATTTTTTTTTGCAAAAACTACCCATGGTTAAAATTTCTTTACTCTATTTCAAACGGTGTAAAAGTTTTTGTAAACATACGGACAAACGAACGGACGGACGGACAGACGGACGGACGGACAGAGTGAAGCTATATAGGCACATTTTTACAAAATTTTTTGAAAATGTGCTAAAAAGACCTTATTGCTAGATAGTAATGATATTATATTTTAAAATAATTTCCAAAAATCTTATAGATATTTAAGGTTTTGATCTGTTTTAAAAAAATTGTGAGTTGAAAATTGTATCTCTGGAAAACCTCGAGTAATGAGTTGAATTGAAATATTGAAAAAAAGGTCTTTTTGTGATGTATTGGTGAAAAATTGGGATGATGATTTTTATAATTTTGACAAATTATATATAACCCTTAAAGAGTCTCAGATAGCATTCGTTTACATTTTTGAGTTCTACAGAATTATAAACTTTATGCATTTCAGACTAAGACTAGTTATATTAAAAAGATACTTAATGTTTTCATTGACATATTAAAACTAAACGAATCTCTTAACACCTAGAGACGGTGATTTACAAAATCTGAAAAAATGTTATCCCATTACATTTTACTCTGTTTTGTTTGTGTTGAGACTTACATTTATAAAGTACATACATGTTACAGTTACAGCTAAGTGCATATTTTACTCATTTGTATTCATATGCAAGTATATAACATTAATAACTATATACATGCATAAACTGTACTCATTATAAACTGTTCTTATCTACACAATTCTTAATTTAAATACATTTACTTTGATTGTGAATATGTCTTAATTATATAAATAAAGTTAGTTCTTGAATAAAACTCAACAGTTTGTTTATTTTCATGCATCTTCCATTAATTTGCGTGCAAAATCTTATATTTAAACGTCGGTATATCGATTGTGCTTCATACAAATCCTTTTTACTACTTAAACCTAGTTTTGATACCAACTAACCCCTTCATATACTTAAAATTTTTCTTTTATTTTAGCATAGTTATGTGTAAATCTATACTACACATCAAAAAAATATGCTGTGTCCAGCAGAGAACCGCTATTACAGAAAAAGCGTAATGTGAAATATTTTCAAAGATTATTTATTTAAAACAATTAAACTATTAATAATATATTTTATTACCTATCAGTTAGAAGTTAATTTTTTTTGATGTTTGAGTTTTGCAGCAAGCGCTAATATTAAAAATTTTATATCTATATATATAAAAGCGAAAGTTTGTTTGTATGTGCCCAGCCGATTTTCATGAAAATTTGTATATAGGAGTTTTTGGGTACGGAAAGAAATCGTGGCCCAAAAATTTTGCTCTAACGTACCGCCAAGTTGGAGCTGTGGTGCGAGTATTTAAACTTCTTTGTTCTAAAATGAAAACGGTTTGACCGATTGACTTCAAATTTTGTATACGTGATGCTCTTTGAGAATTGAGTAGACACTATTGACAGTTTTGGAATTTGTTAACAATGTCGGGCCGACGGGTGGTTAAAAAAAATTTTGGGTCCAAATTTTGTCCGATTTTACAAAATTCTGCTTTGACTTAAAATAAAGCCCCAAAAAAAATTTTGTTGAGTTCCATTAACCCATTGCGGCCCAACAGCTTTTTATAGGTTTTTCAATACTTTACTCTAAATTCGAAACGGTTCGACCGATTGACTTCAAATTTTGTATACGTGATGCTCTTTGAGAATTGAGTAGACACTATTGACAGTGTTGGAATTTGTTAACCCATGTCGGGCCGACGGGTGGTCAAAAAAAATTTTGGGTCCAAATTTTGTCCGATTTTACAAAATTCTGCTTTGACTTAAAAGAAAGCCCCAAACAAAATTTTGTTGAGTTCCATTAACCCATTGCGGCCCAACAGCTTTTTATAGGTTTTTTCAATACTTTACTCTAAATTCGAATCGGTTTGACCGATTTTCTTCAAATTGTGTATACGTGCTCCCCTGCGAGAATTGAGTTGACACTATTAACAGATTTGGAATTTGTTAACCCATGTCGGCCCGACGGTTGGTCAAAATAATTTTGGAAGCTAATATTGTCAAAATTTGCGAAGTACTACTTTGGCTAAGAAGAAAGCCTCAAAAAAATTTTGTTGAGTGATTTGGAAGCAAATTACGTCCAATTTTGCGCAATACTGCTTTGCCCAAAGAGAAAGTGTAGTTCCGTTAACCCAGTGGAGCACAGTGGCTTTTAATAGATTTTTGCGTTACTTAACTCTAAATTAGAAACGATTTGACCGGGTTACCTAAAATTTTATATGTGTGAAGCAACTTGAAAATGGAGTTGAGTCTGTTAACAGTCGGTCCTACGATTTTTCAAAAAAATTTTTTTGTAAGTAAATTACGTCAAAATTTTGAGAAGAAGTTTGTACTGCTTTGAATTACAGAAAGTTTCAAAAATTACTAGAATAATCCTACAAAAATCGTTTTTAAAAGATTGCTTTCATGCATTTTAAAATTTACATGTGTAAACCGTGTGTAAGTTTTGTGGTAACTTTTTGCAGTAACATCAACTTCAAATAAACTTCCATTGAGAGGCGCAACAACGCGCACCGGGTATTAGTTAGTATAAGTATAAAAACAAAATATAAAAGTTTGTATAAAATTTTTGTACTGAATAAAAAATCCACAAAATTTTTTAGATCACCAAAGTTCGTCGGATCAAAAAATTGTCTTTGGCAAAGCTCAATATCATATTTTTTTTGTAACTTTTATATATTAAATTTTTTTGTACTACTCCTGGTTTACAAAATATTTACAAAAAAGCTTAAAAACTACCAGATTTACTAAAAAAACTATAGTCAGTTTGCACTTATATGAGAGAAAAATTTATAAAGCTCTAAAGTTTGAAAGGAATGCAAAAAAATTATGATTTGCTTTTTTATATAGTATTTAAAGTTATCAGCTTATCAATTTTAAAATATTAAAATTGAAACTTTATATCTGATATTTGAAAACATTCCACTCAGCTCTTAACACGTGTACACAGACAGATACACAGTAATACATTCTTACAAAAACCCGAGATTTCAATTTTAGGTGCGAAAACAATACGTATCAAAAGATTAGTAACGTTATGTACTTAATTTTATTAGATAAAATAATCTCATATTTAAATATTATTAACACAACTTATTTAAAATTAAATCATAATTATATTGTAAAGCCAAATAATATTATTATAAAGTAATTAAAATAAATCTTAAATGAAATTTAATTAAAAAAGTTTTGTTTTAGTTTACGGAAGCAGGATACTTCTTCTGTACCATCAATTTAATAAATAATAGAAATTTTTTCAAAGGACTTTTCATTGAAATAAGTTATAAAGCCAAATAACAGTAAAAAATAACAGGTAAAAATACCAGGACGTATATTAAATTATTTTGTATGGTATTTAGTTAAAGTAATTATTAAATATTGTAAAAACTACAAGGAGATTACTTAGGAAATCCTATTTTAGCATACCCTTCCCTTTTCTACTTTCTATTACTGAATTCTTCGTCCTTTTTGCTTTTTGTTTTTCTTTTCTTTTTGTCTTTAAATTTTCCAAATTCATTCTTTTCAAAAATTTAGTTTTTTAAAAAGATTAATTATTTTAATTACAAGAAAGTAATAATAAGGAAATAATATAAAATAAATATTTTGAAATTTTCTAGAATTTTGTAAAAGGAAACAAAAAGAGACAAAAAGAACCAAAAAATGTTAACCAAACTTCTTCTTTAATCTTAATCAATTAGATACTGGGAAAGTAGACCATAATCCTAACAGTTTTAATACTTAAATTCTTATGAACTATATTATATGTTATAACATATCTATAGATACATTTTATAAATATAATACAAATTGTGTGGAGACATATAAAAATTTATATTTTAAAATTTATTCGAATCTTCTAGGGCAGCAATTGCACTCTATTGTAGGTGTATTATAAAGACGCTCTGTAATCAAATAAGCCTTATTTCCCGACAAAGCAAAGTTTACACTTATATGAGAAGAAAAATTTATGAAGCTCTGAAGTTTGAAAGGAATGCAGTAAAATTATAATTTGCTTAATATATCTCTTGAATGTGTTATCACTTAAGCACAGTTGGCAAATGTGAAACTCAACTTACGCTGAGCTCAAAATTTGATTTCGCTCACTTTATAAACTATTCAACGTGCTAACAGCTTGAGCTAAATACATGCGCTAACAGGTTAAGCGCCCTCAAACTTAAGCGTCCTCAAAATCAAGTTAAGCGATAAGTTAATTTGAAACTACAGCTCCTTACAACTCTGCACTTGACAATGATCAGAAGATAAATCGATATTTCTATATGTGTAGAAATCATGTCATTAATAATTTCGTGGTAGCTATTCAACGATTTGGCTAAAAAAAACCCTCCTAAGCCATTGATATATGTTGGAACAGGAGGAAAAGTGCTGGACATTCTTATTATTATAATTTATCTTATTGAATTACAATTAATACAAGAGGTTGTATCCTAGGTTCAGGGTTAGAACTAATTAACCATCTATTTGCGAAATTTTGTAATAATTTTGTATTTGAGTTGTAGTAATACCTATTTCTGTATTGCTAAGTATTTCTAATCTTAGTTATAATTAATGTAACTATGTTAACTTAATTGAGTTTTTCCTTATAACCCCAGAAGTTGTGTGTAATTTCTTATAGATTAAAACTAGATTAATTTAAATAAAATTTTCTTTTAAATAACTTATTTTAATCTAAGATAATTTTCTACTTCAAAAGTTTTCTATGATTCTTGTATTTTTTTGTTAAAAATTATATTAAAAACGTTTTGTCTCTTTCATTAAATTTCGGTATGTTACTTATTTAAAGTATATTTAACCCCAATAAGAAACGATTGTGTTTTAAGGTCATTTTAAATTACTTTAATTTAAAAAAAGTTATTTAATGTTATTAAAGAATAATCTAAAATTAAAACCGATTACAAACTTAATATAATAATAACATAATATTATAATCTTTAAAAGAAGGTTTTATTTGTAAATGTTATATTATTTCTAATGTAATTACTTTTAAATTATTGCTTCAGGGTAATCTTTAATATGTTAAAGTTTTAAAACATAAAATTCCTTCTGATTTAATCCTGAACGCAAATTAAGTCAATCTATTTAATCTGCAAAGGCCAACAAGGTCAAGATAAATGGAAGAAACAGTTCAGAAAGTTGCTCTGTCAAGAAGTGGCCCTATTTTGATACTATAATAATCTTAGATAAGTTAGTACGTTTGGAACTTGAATTGCCCGTAACAAGACTTAGCTCAGCCTTCTGATAGTATTTATACTAAATTACTTTTAGATACTTAATTTAGATGAATAATTTGACTAAACAGTCCCCATTCTTGTTTTGTGTACCGAAATATAATATAAAACATTTAAGTTATATTATTAATATATTCGATTTAGTTCTCTAATTTCTTTACACTCTATTTTAAATCAAAAATTTCAATGTCAAAACTATGAATAAGACAAACTTATATCTAGAAAAAAAAATATTACTAGTCTTAACACCGCCGTCCAAAGATAATACAACATTTTGTAAGGAATCCCTTAATACTATTTATAAATGCAACATATTTTACGTAGATACGCCGATTGTTTTTATGGAAAAAAAAAATAATAGTTGGATTTAAATAGAATTCAAATTCAAATCACGTATGTATTCGCGGGGATTCTAAGGTTTAAGTAGTATCCACGTAGGACCAAATGACTATATATAAAAGATAGCTGGTGTTGCCAGCTTTCAAAAAATATATAGCTTTAATGGTGCATATTATCCTTTAAGGACGAAAAGGACATTTAAAAGTATCCTTGTTATTTTAGTCTATTTTACAAAAACCGTTATAACTAGCGATCTGTTCAATATATATGTATTCAATTCAAACTAATAATTAAGATGATGGTCTGGAGAATATTTAATAGTTTATTTGATGACGATAGGTACTGCCGTTTTGGAGATATTGCAGTTCAAAGTTGAAAATTTTTGCATAAAAAAAATTTTTAACATCCTTTCTCTAAAACTCATATTTTTTAATAGCTTTGGATGAATATATATATATTGAACAGACCGCTAGATATAACGGTTTTTGTAAAATAGACTAAAATAACAAGAATACTTTTAAATGTCTTTTTCGTCCTTAAAGGATAATATGCGCCATTAAAGCTATATATTTTTTGAAAGCTGGCAACACCAGCTATCTTTTATATTTAGTCATTTGGTCCTACGCGGATTCTAGTTAAACCTTAAAATAGCCGTATTCGCTATACCAATTAGTCACGTATTTGCCAAAACAATGAATGTGCAAAATTGGTGTTTTGAGAAAAATGAGTTTAAATGTTTTCTTGAACTTTGTAAATCAGCTTTTGAACTTGCATTTAGTGTTTTATTTTATTTGAATATGAAATTTTCACTATTTTCTTTAGACACTACCCCTTTTTCTGTACGGTATTTTATAACAGAGTTTTTGCACATTCATGGTTTTGGCATTTGCTTTTTTTCAATTTTTCAATGAAACAATTTCATTAATTTTCATCATTTTTTTTAATTCTTGTTCAAAGTTTAGCAAAATATATTAAGTAAGTTTAACAAATAATTTTAATTCAAATTTTTAATAATACTAAATAAATATAAATTAATCCATTTGTTAAGTTTCTATAACCAAAAAAAATAAAAAACAAATAATTGAAATAACTAAAATAATAAATATTTAGTTAAAATCTTCCTCATTTTCATCACAAGATGCTTCTTCGACATCTGGCTCGGGTAAGCAATCTCTTTCCTTGCTATCGGTTTTTAAATTTTTGTAAAAACTGTGGTAGCTTTTTGGAATTGTGAAATCGTTACACATTTTCATTAGGTCTTTATATTTTGGAACGGAAATCGGCAAATCTGTTGCGTAAGCTTTTGTAAAAAATTTTTTATTTGTCAACCTTTTTAGCACATTTTCAAAAAATTTTGTAAAAATGTGCCTATATAGCTTCACTCTGTCCGTCCGTCTGTCCGTCCGTCCGTTCGTCCGTCCGTATGTTTACAAAAACTTTTACACCGTTTGAAATAGAGTAAAGAAATTTTAACCATGGGTAGTTTTTGCAAAAAAAAATAATTTCGTAGAAGAATTTTTTTCTGTAGCCCCACCTATTACGGGGCTACAGCCCCCCAAAGTTTAAAAAAGCCCTATATTTAAATGGTTATAACAAGAGTTCTGTTAAATATATTTTCAATCTGAAAACGGCAAACGATAGCTGGTTTCATAAACTTTATAAATTTTTTACAGGCAAATGTTTAGGGTTACCAGACGGTACTAAAATTTAGCATTACACAAAACTCCATTTTTGCAAAATTTTTGACCACACATATCTTCTGAACGGTTCAAGCTAGGGTCTTGAAATTTTGGGAGAAGTTAGATAATCAGAAATTAGTAGGAGTCGGTTAACAAAATTTTTTTGTCAAGCCCCCTATTTAGGAGCTATAAGGGCTCGAAAATTGAAATTTTGCTATTTTTAAACACCTGTAACTTGAATACCTGTCCAAATTTTTTTTTAGTGATATACAAAATTTAAAGCTCTATAATTATATTTCAACATGTGTCAAAGGTTTTTCTTAATTTTGAAGGGTTACGAAGCTACAGCCCCCGCAATTTCTAAAAAAGCCCTATATTTAAAATGATATAACATGAGTTCTTTTAGGTTTATTTTCAATCGAAAAACGTTACAAGAGAGCTGCTTTTATAGACTTAACAAAAATTGGTCGATTAAATATATAGGGTTGCCATACGGTACTAAAATTTAGCATTATATAAAACCCAATTTTTGCAAAATTTTTGGTTCCTCATATCTTTTAAACGGTTTTAGATAAGGTCTTGAAATTTTGGGAGAAGTTAGATCCTAAAAAAATAGTAGGAGTCGGTTAACAAAATTTTTTTGGTAAGCCCCCTGTTTAGAAGCTATAAGGGCTCGAAAATTGAAATTTTGCTATTTTTAAGCACCTGTAACTTGAATACCTGTCCAATTTTTTTTTTTATTAATATACAAAATTTGAAGGTCCAACATTATATTTTAACATATTTTAAAGGTTTTTCTTAAATTTAAAAACGGTTCCTTAAATTGAAGAAAGTGTCTCTCAGTTTTACCCATTTTTTCTTAGATAATAAAGTTGTAAGTAAAATTCCAAATTTTGGTTTAATTCCTAGAAACTACAAAAATGAAGAAGGAGGGGGGGGGGGGTTTGATGAAGTTAGGTCCTTGAGAAATTTGGCAACCTTCCCCATTGAAGGGCTATTAGAACTTTAGAACTTTCCAATAAAATATTTACTTATTTTATAAGTAGCAGTAACTTAGTCACCAACGTATATATTTCCTTAAACGTTAATATTGAAGCTTGAACATTATATTCCGATAAAATACTTAGTATGAAACGGTATATTATTTTGAAAATGTGCTTTTTTAAAAACCCTTGGCTTTTTATCATTACTTGTTTTAACTTAAGTTCAAAATTTGAAAATTTATCATTGAAATTTTGTTTGAAAAATATTTTTTTTGGATCAGTTTTCCTGTATTGTAGCCAACAAACCTTTTGAAAAGAAAAGTTGCTGAATATGAGTTTCGATGCTTCCAATTTAAAATCATAAAAATCATCGTATGTCAAACTGTTAACATCAAAAGGTGAAGGATTATTTCTAGCAAGGCGTATTATTTGGGACCAACATTGTGGCGTGTATACTGCAACAGGCTTGGATTTCTTCTCAATTTTTGAATGGATGGAATCACATTCCATTTCTGTGTGCCCCGTTTTTGTGGTCAATTTGTTCAAGAGTTGGATGGTTGTTCAAAAGTTTTAAACACATTGCTGCAAACATGGAATTTTTTTGTTGGCCACCACAACTATCTGACATCATTTTTACATTTGTAATGTTTTCATGTCTTAAAATATAATCATAGACGCATGATGATATTTCATTTGAGCCTCTTTTCCCTTGTGTTTCATCCCAAAGATAGCATAATTCTTTTTGATTCCCCAAATTGTACAACGTTAAATTATACACAGCCAATTTACGTAAATAAAATATTTGGCTAGTAGAACCTTTAGGAGTGGTTAGTACGGCCTGTAAATCGAAATTGAACGCTAAAACCTTGGAATCGGTGTTTGCTAATTCCTTATCCGTGTCTCTATTTTGCCGAGCTAACTCCTTTTTTTCTAAATGGCTATTATAATTCTTTTCTTCTCGTTTTTTTTCTTCGCCATTTAGTGTTGTGAAAACCATGCACCGTTTGCACTGGTCTTTTTTCGGTTTGAAAAATCCTAAATTGAAACTTCTAAATTTCTGTCTGCATTTACAAATGCCGACTGGATTTATTTTATTTATTTTGCACTCTTCAACATACATATCGTACATTATTTTTACGTTAAGAGATGAGTCCAAATATTTTTTTTTGTCAATTTACGATAATAATGCGACTCCATAGCAGGGAATGAAGTTATGTTCGTACTCAAAAAATTTTCTTCAGAGACGCTTATTTTATTATGAGGTACATGTTTTCCTCTTTGATCTTTCTCGAGATGTCCAAGGTTATTTGTTTTTAATATAGTGCTTCTAACCAAGGAATCCGAAATGTTTAATGTTGCTAAAAAAAATTCTCGACATACTTTAATTTTTTCTCCTTTCACGGTAAAAAAATAATCAACAGTAAATTTTCTTCTTGATTCAGTTAAATTTCTAGTCGTTAGATTTTTCTTTTTATTTTCAATGTGACTTTTAATGAATTGTCTTTGATCATCAATACTAGGTAGAGAACGAAATTGTTTATATATTTTTTCTCTTATATTTTCGGTAATATTATTGCAACCATGAGTCAATTTATTAATACAAGTCGAAGATAATATTGGCCTGGCTGCTTTTTGAATGCCCTGAGCTCCCAGGTATGTTTCACCTTTTGCTCTTTTAGTTTTTCTTACGTTCTTCTTCCATCCCCTTTGATTCAACCTTCTTTTCACTGGTTTTTCTGAACAGTTTAAATTTAGTAGTATTTCTGTTTGTAAAACATTTTCAGTATTAAGTTCTTCTGATAAGGGAGACTCGTCGTTTGTATCGGTACTTGGATGGTAGGAAACTGTTGATACACTAAAGTCTTTTAAGCTATTATCAAAAAAGTAATTTATGTCTTTGGCGGTTCCTGGCACAGGTTCAACTTCCTCTATTAAATAAAAATGTTTAAAAACTATTTATATACCTACTTATATAGAAGAAAAAATTATCACTTACTTGAATTACAAGCGTCAAAATTTTTAATAATAATATTTTCGACTCTTAACTCCAGAGCCGGCTTGATAGGGTGTGCGAAGGTGCGACCGCACCCGGCCTCGCACTTTGGAAGGCCCCGCACTTTGGAAAGTTTATATAATATTATTATTAAATTCAAGATAAAAATTAGAAATTTACTCAATACAATTAAAATTTCCTTCAATTGAAACAGTTTCTTTAAAAGTTTTTTTTTTCTAAAAAAAGCATTTTAAAAAAATTACAAACATTAAATTTTTAGAATGCCTTTTTAAACCTAAAAAAAATGTTTACATTATTATTTTCGTTAATTTAAATTGGAAAAATTTAGTGGCTCCCGATTGGTGGAAATACAAATTCGAACTGTTTTTAAAGAAAATTCAAATTTATTTACATAGTTGGCTTTGTTTTTAAAAATATTGGAAAACCAAAAGACTTTGGAACTTTGTTTTTTTGGCAATTAAAAAAATCACACAAATATCACAAACATTAAATTTTTAAAATGCCTTTTTAAACCTAAAAAAAATGTTTACATTATTATATTTGTTAATTTAAATTGGAAAAATTTAGTGACTCCCGATTGGTGGAAATTCAAATTCGAACTCTTTTTAAAGAAAATTCAAATTTATTTACATAGTTGACTTTGTTTTTAAAAATATTGCAAAACCAAAGACTTTGGAACTTTGTTTTTTTTGGCAATATAGTATGAGAATTCGACCTGTTGGTTGGTGTCCTGTCGTTGTATATTTAAATATTTCTAGTGTTTGTGTTTATAATTTAATAGTTTATATTATAATTCTTATAGGTAAATAGGTAAATATATACTCAGGAATTTGGTATAAATAGCAGATTTGTCTATATTTATATATGTATACATTTATGTATTCTGATAATTACTATTGTTTTAAATAAAAAATGTGTTTAACATGATCATTTGGTTTATATTTTTCTTATGAAATTTACTTTAATTCATAAATTTTTTCTCCAAACTACAACAAATTTACTTAATTTTGTGCATTTTAAATAGATCAGTCATCATAGATATAGTTTTAGTTTCACTTAAAGAAAAGTACATACAATTTATTATTTGTGTTTTTATTTTAATGAAAAAATTAAAATAAACATACTAATGATTTCAAAGTTATAATTGCATTGCAATTTTCAAAATACAGATAGAAAATTGTTATATATATGTATATAGCTATGTATATTTTTATTTAAGTTATGCAAGTTGGTAAATAACTTATTGAAATATGTTATAGGTTATAGCTATATGCAACAATGTGATGTTAATCATATTTTATATTAGTAATTTATTATAGCAGATTCCAATGTCTTAGGTTGAAAAAAAGCAAAGCAAATTAATAAAAAAAATAGCCCCGCGGTTAACCTCGCACTTGGCCCCGCAAATGTTCAAGCCGGCGCTGCTTAACTCTTCTATATTTTTTATTTTTTTCTCTATAAAATTAAAATAAGTGCAAAATATAAAACCGTTCTGATAAAATTGTAATAAACCATTTTATTTCTCAACTTACCAATTTGTTTCTGTTCTTTTTTTTATTTTCAAGAACTAAATTCACAAAAAGTTTTCCTCTACTGGTCATTATTATTAAATTATCACAAAAATTTATCACCAGAATAATTATTATACTGCACACTTTAAAAACTATTACCAAATTAAAAAATTACAAAGAATTTTATAAACAAAGCAAACAATTTTATATCAACACGTTTTAACAAGTGCATACAGTTATTTAGTTTACACAGCGTCTACATATGAAATAAAACCTGCAAAAAAACATAAACATCAAGCGTCTACACTTGCAAAAAATATTTCTATTTTTATTTCCATTTCTATTTCATATGTAGACGCTGTGTAAACAATAATGCAAATAATGTAAAAATCGTTATTTTTAAAAATGGGTTTACATATGATATGCCAAAACAATGAATGTGACAATTTCGTCACATTCATTGTTTTGGCATGATTTATTAAACAAAATTTAAAAAATTTGAATTTTCAAAAGTTTGGAATCATAGTCTTATTGCAGATAGAGACATTCGTGTCTTTGGCATATTATTCTTTGGGAAAAAATACGTTTCTTAGTATTGCAAACTCAGAATTGTCAAAAAAGCACATTCATTGTTTTGGCATATATGTGACGTATGTACTTATAAAATCATATTCTTATTTATTTAAATATAAAAAAAAGACCAGACCATTTAAGTTTAACCTTTAGATACTACTATTGAATATTTTAAAAATAATTTTAAGCAAAATATCTTTTAAAAAAATATTTTAAACTATTACATACATAATTTTATAAAACAATAATTTGGGGAAACTTTAAATACTTACAATTCCTACCGGTTTTATTTTTTTTTAAATTGTATAAATACATCTTTAGTAAAAGAACTAGTTAATTTTTTTCTTTAAATATAACACTAATTCTTTATTTGTGGTTTTTATTTCAATAAGGATCGAATCCTTTTCATATCCTTTCAAACAAATTGAATTTCTCAAATATTTTGCAATAAACAAATATGGAATTGCCCGACAACAGAATTGCTAAATAAATATAAAAAAACTTTAATAAAAAAACTTTAAAAAAAAAAAAAAATACATACTTTTTTCAATATATACTTTTATTAAAGTATTGCTAGCCCCCTAAAATGTAGAAAATAAAAAATTATAAGAAATAGTTATTTTGATTTTAAGCTTAAAATATTGAAATTTTTCATTACCTAAAAATTTATAGTAGATCTTTTGCATTTAAAAGTGTTTTAATATAAAATTAAATTGCTGGATTAAAGTTAATGGAATGAAGAATTATATTAATTTCAAAATCTTTATCTACTTAGTTACCTAGTGGGTTAAACAAAACATAAACAAAATTGTTATATATTTATTAGGTATCTTTAAGTCTGAATATTTTCTTGAAAATATACATTTGTTTCAAGTGTAGTGTAACATATATGTACGTACCTCTTTAGTCTACTACACTATTAATTCCAAATGTAATTTTGCTTTAAAATTTAAATTTTTTAAAATTTTTCACTTTGGTAATGTAAAATCAAATACTAAATGCTTATATAGACGATAAATTGGACACAAATTAGTAAGTAGGCATTATAAAACTGGAATTTCTATTTTTATACCCGTATGACTATAGGTCTAAAGGGTATACAAATTTTGCCACAAGGATCGAACTCAAATTCCTTACTCCAGAAGCCACTTCGCTAACCTCTTCACCATACAATTCTTATAATTTGTAGTCAGATTTTTAATTAAAAATTCACAGTGTGACTGACTGAAAAATAAACTCATAGACTCCACCAAGTTTATATAAATAAACACTTTTAAATTTTATATTATTTATTTTTGAAAGTATCTAAAAGATTGAAAAAGAAAATTTTTAAATTAAAGTAATCAATAGAAAATTAAATTCAACGTGAAAGAATTTTTAATAAAATTTATTTATTTATATTTTGAATTTTATTTTTTTTTTATAGAATTAATTAAAAGGAAGAATTTTTTTTTTCAATATAAAATTCCAACTTTGATACAAAGAGAAAATCCTTTAGTCGTTCTTTTATTTTCATTGCAGTAGTGGCAAAATATTTTTAATTCAACTTGTTGATTTACCATGTTTATAATTAAAATAAAGAATTAAATAAATTTTCAAAAACATTTTTATTTTTACTTTTGAGCTGTAGTTGTGCTACAAACTATTTTGATACGATCCTTCCCAAAGACTTAGTGTCATACTTTGAGATCAAATACGACACTATGAATTATGGGTACATATGAGATGTGGGATTATAAAAGAGCATTTATACAAAAGGTTTGCAATAAGAGCTACAAATTTTACCTTTTGCTTAAACTTATATTGTAAGTCTTAATTTTATAAGAACTAGACCTGTATAATACTAACTAAAATGGTACTTAAGTACAGTTTGTTATTTTACATTAGCTGATAATCATTACTTTGTCAAATACCAACATTACTTATTTGATTTCACAACTTACAAAATTTAAATAAATGTAAAAAAATCAAGTATAAAAATAATTGATTTCCCAGAAAGTAATTAAATTGAGTTAAATTTTACTTTTGTAACTTTTTTTGATACCTAAATATTTCCGAGTAATTAAGTAAGTACCAAGAAATTCTTAAGTATCAAGCATTCAATAATTTCCCAAGTATTATTGTATGTATTTTGCAAACATTTTCATTCATAAAGTCCAATACAACTTGAAATGAAAATGCGAATATACAAATTGCAATTATTCAAACTCATATAATAATATTGATTCTTTAATTAACTCTTTTATAAGTTCTGATTATAGCGTATTGTACATTATGATTTTCATTTATTAGAAAAATACTTGTATACTTGGAAAGTAATTGAATTCGTGATACTTAAGTATCTTTTGGAACTAAATTACTCGAAAATACTTAAGTGCTTAAGTATTAAAAATAATTACAAAAGTAATTAAAATTAAAATTGAATAACTTCTTGGAACTACAAGTACTTTTACTTGATATATTTCAATTTAGCAAAATAAAGATTTCGAAATTAAAATTTTTTAAATCTTAATAATACTGGTACTTAAAAAAGGAATGAGTATCTGGTAATGATACTGGTAGTTGTCCTGGTATTTAGAATATTAATAGTCTGATAATAAGCCGGTTGTAGAAAAATTGCCTATAACGATAATCTGTAGTTATACACTTTAATAATAATTCTAGAAAAGTTTTAAATATCAAGTCGTATATAATATGCTCGAAATTTTCAGAAGACCTGATTTGTTTTCAAAATTTTTAAATTGCAGGGGCACTGAGAAAGTCAATAACTCATTAAATTTTGAAAAAAATCTTTGTAATATTAATGTAATTTTATTATAAAGAATTTCAAAATGATTTTTGATTAATATTTGAACAAGTCTAATTCGTTTAAAAAACGAAGAAGAGTGTAGAGTAAACTGTTTCCACTTTACGATACCCACATTCAGATATTCAGCTTTATTATGTATAGAGTTTTCATCATATAAAGGAAAAAATCAGTCATTAGAACCCGTTGAACACCCTGAATGGATTTTAATTGCACAGATTGCTCCTACATAAGAATAAATTTGTGAAAATTTCAGAATTCTACTTCCTTTATTTTTTTAATTATCGTATAAACGCAGGAACAAACGGAAACAAATCTAAATCTATTTACTTTTATCTGATCCATATATTTGAGTTTATATACAATGAGTATTATTATAAATTTAACTTTTAAATAAAATATATAAATATTTGCAAACAATTTTTATTTAACGATATTTAATAAGTTAAAAATTTCAAAAAATATATTTTTATTCATCCCTTTTGAAATTTTAATTTGAAAGTTCAGATTTTTTCAAAAAATTTACAAAAATCCATTAAGAAAAATGAAACTGCTCGTTTCAGTTTTTTCAAATATAACTTCGTTGATGCTTCTGAGTTTTAAACAGAAATTGTTACAAGGTATATTAAAAGTTATGTGAAAGTACTTATGACTTATTCTTTTGGTATCATAAACTTTCGATTGTATTTCTTAAAATATTTATACCCGTATGACTATATAGTCAAAGGGTATAATAAATTTGCCATTACGTTTGTGACGCAGAGAAGGAGGGGGGGTAGATATAGACTCAAGTATATGGATCGGATCAGAATCGAAAAAAAATCGATTTAGCTATGGATCTTAAAGGAGCTAGGATCTTAAAACTTTCGCAAATTCGTTTTTTTGCAATAGCCGTCATCGCTATTTAAATCCAGCCATTTTGGTCCATGGGTTCGGGTAGCTGCCATACAACTCCTTTTTTTATATGAGCATTATACTACACCTAAGGAAGCTGGGTGTCTGCAATTTTGCTAAAATTAGTTTAGTGTAATGCCCAAAGTTTCTGCAAAATTTGGATGGTCTACTGTATAGGGTTCGAGTAGCTGCCATACAACTCCTTCTTTTATATGAGCATTATATTTCACCTAATAAATCTGGTATGTTTGAAATTTTGACAAAAGTAATTAATGTTTATAATAATAATGATATAATGTTTATATAACGGTCATACGGGTATCCCAGAGTTGACACAGTCTACTTTACTACACTCTTCCTCGTTTTTTAATTTATTTTATTTTAGTATTGGTTCCTGCTTCTTTCAAAATTTCAAAATTTGATTAAACGCATCAAATCAATTTTTTATTTATATATAAAATTTTGATCTATTGCTAAATCGTGCAGATGATCTTTATAAATAGTTAAATAAAGACATTTCGTCGTCTGAATATTGAGTTGCTTCATTCGTCAAATCGTTAATTTTGAGTAGAAGTTGTTTGTAGAGTTCTGAAAGGAGCTGCGAATATTTGACTTATCCTTTTTATGCTAACTTCAGTACCTCTTAAGAAGAAAGCAGAAAAATTATAAGTTCTATTGCTCTCCAGTTCGGTTTAAAACTCCACAAAAGACTCCTAACTCTAAATTGACGATTTGTCGTACGGAGCAAACCAATATTCTGTCGACGAAATATCTTTATATAAAAAATTATTAAGATTATCTGCAAATTGTACAAAAACCATTACACTAACACTAAAAAGTTCGTATTAAAAATTTGTAATCTAATTTTTTAGTCAAAAGATAAAACTAGAACTGAAAAAAAAAATCACCGTAATGACAGCAACAAATTTTTACATTAAATCCTTTTTTTCAAAAATATTTTCACAAAAAAAAAAAAATCAATACAAACGTAATTTATGTTTAAAAATTCAAATTCAAGGTTGCAATTGCCTTTTTATCTTGTTAAATTGTCTATGATGTCAATATATCAAAGATAATTTTAATCAGATAAAATTTGGATTTTTTCAAAATATAACAACAAAATTCCATGTTAATTTTTCTAACCTAAAAAAAAAATCGGTAAAATATATCTGAATATGTCAAATCAATAAATTTCTTTAAAAAAAAATTAAGAAATATTCAACTAAAATTTTTACAAACATTTTGATATTAAATGGCTTGTAAAAATTATAAATTATTGATTTCTGTTTGGTATTTGAAGTTGAACAAATAAATTTGATGTTAGATATTAATATATAGATACTAGGTATATAGTTAGTTTAGCTATATATATTGTTATATAACAAGTATAAAACTTAATGTATTACTATGTATTATTTATTACTAGTATATATTACTCTGTACCTATTACAGCTGCGCATCTGAAATTTTGCCAAAAGTCGTTTAGTTTTATGGCCAAAATTTTTTCAAAATTTGGTTGGTCTACTGCAGATGGTTCAAGTAGCTGCCACACAACTCCTTCTTTTATCTGGGCATTACCCTCCAACTAATGAATCTGGGTGTCTGAAATTTTGCAAAAAATAGTTAAATGTAATGGCTAAAGTTACAGCAAAATTTTATTGGTCTATTGCAGAGGGTTCGAGTAGCTACCATACAACTTATTCTTTAACATGAGCATTGCACTACATCTAAAAAGATGTAAAAATTTTGCCAAAAGTAATTAACCAGATGATATATAATGCATATGTTACGGTCATACGGGTATCCCAGAGTTGACACAGTCTACTCTACTACACTCTTCCTCGTTTTTTATTAACTTATTATACCCGTATGACTATATAGTCAAAGGGATAATAAATTTGCCATTACGTTTGTGACGCAGAGAAGTAGGGGGGGTAGATATAGACTCAAGTGTATGGATCGGATCAGAATCGAAAAATAAATCGATTTAGCTATGTATGTACGTCCGTCCGTCCGCACGATAACTCAAAAACTAAAGGAGTTAGGATCTTGAAATTTTCGCAAATTCGTTTTTTTGCAATAGCCGTCATCGCTATTTAAATCCAGCCATTTTGGTCCATGGGTTCGGGTAGCTGCCATACAACTTCTTTTTTTATATGAGTATTACTCCGTACCTATTACAGCTGCGTGTCTGAAATTTTGCCAAAAATAGTTTAGTGCAATGGCCAAAGTTACTGCAAAATTTGGTTGGTCTACTGCAGAGGGTTCGAGTAGCTGCCATACAACTCCATCTTTTATATGAGTATTCCACTACACTAAATAAAGCTGTATGTTTGAAATTTTGCAAAAGTAATTAACCGGATGATATAATGTATATGTTACGGTCATACGGGTATCCCAGAGTTTACACAGTCTACTCTACTACACTCTTCCTCGTTTATGACTGATATTGACATATTATCGTGATATCTGATATGTTCTCCGTTTATATCGCCTAAGTTACATTCTCTGGCTTTACATGTAGCCCGTTTTTTATAAAGATAGTATTATCTCCGTAATAGCCATTTATATCTAGAAAGATAAATTGTTCAGGGATTACAAAGGCTGTGGGAGTAAGGTCTTTCTTATATTAAATTACTATTTTTATGATTTTAGCTTCCTTGTATAAGTATTTATTAGAGTAAAATGCTTGAAGTACCTTCTTTCATATTATTGTAATGTTTCCATTAAGTTTGCGCTAATGTTTTACCATATTGATGCATTATATGCTAACTAACTATTATAAATTATAATTATATTGCGTATTTCTCGGGGTGATGAAAGTTCATTAGGAATATTTAGTATTTACAATTTACAAACTTAAATATAAGATACAAATATTATATTTCCTTCCTTATCTAAATTTTAAAATAAAAACAATCTAATTGTATGACTTGCAAAGTTAAAAAACAATTGTTAAAAATGACAATTAAGTATAGCTATTATTATAGAATAATTATGAAATTAATATTTTACAAAATTATTGTTGTTTACAATATAATAATTTCAAATATGTTTTCACTTTCAGGTTAAAATATCTAAAATTTCTATATATATATTCTTCTAATAAAGCTAACTAGATTTATGTATTTTGATACCTTATAACTCTCAGTTGTAGCTGAATAGAATTGAACTACTCACTCTGTTTTGTAAAATATATCTGCTTCCATCCATCTAAAACGTAGTAAAAGTTTTGTAAGTATACCAATAGGGGTAGACTAACTGAAAGTATAAAAATATATTAGACAAATTTTAACTTAAAACTGTGCTGTTAACATTTTGAAGTTTTTGCAATTTTTTTTTTCCAATTATGATACAATACTAATAAATTCATCAAAAATCATATGAAAAATGTACCTAGATACAAATGAACTTAAATTTATTTATATTCTTTTTCCTTTTTTTTTTAAATTGATGTAAATTTTGAAAAAAAATTCTTAATCGTTTCATCAATCATCATTAATGAATTTTTTGATTATTTTTTATAAAATTTTGACAAATTTAATTTTGTCTTTAAGTTTTTTTTTTCAAAATTTTATAAAAAAAAAATAATTCAAAATAATATTGGATAAATCATTTCTTTTAGTTGAGTATCTGAATAAAATATTTATATGTGCATTTAGTGCAAAAATCTTTTCAAATAACTTGTATATTTATTTGAAAGATTTTTGCAGTAAATGCAGAAGATTTGAAAAATAATAGGATGGACTTAAAAATATACAATTCAAACATGAAAATAAGAAGAAGATACTCACAACTTCCTTTTTAAACCCTATACATAAAGAAAAAAATTGAAACAGTATCTTTATATAAAAAGTTTAAAGAAATAATATAACAAAAACATTCTTTTAGAAGGTATACAACAGTTCAAGTGAAACAATGAATCCTCAATGACTATCATGTTTTGCTTTCAAGTTATGAAATAGATACGAACGAGTATATGAACTACATACTTCTCTTTTTTACTTTAAATATTTATTGTGTATTTCAATACACTTTTATTCACTCAAGTATTTGTTTTGCACAATAGTACCTACACCTCCAAATATTCGTTATCTTACTTCTGTTTTATTCCTTTTTCAACTTTTTTAAAAATGATTTGTGCAAAAAACTCAAAGTAAACCGGAAATGAGAAAAAATGCAAGTAAGTAACCGGTTATTATTATTGCAATACTCATAAATAACATGGATTCATTTAAAAAAAGTAGAATTTGAATTTGAAACAGTTCATTTAAAATTTCAATAAATATGAAATTATTTTGGATTCTGATATAATTATTTGATAAGTTTATCGATTTGAAGCTGAAAATGGTATTTCATAAATTTTCGATTTGTATTTAAACAAGAAAAAAGTATTGAAGATAGACAAAAATATATTTGAATTAAGTATGATAGTATTATAAAAGCTTTTCATAAAAAATTCAAAATATTTAAAGATTTAAAATTCAAGGAATATTTTTGTAGTTCATAGTTAATAATTCTGATAATTCTGATTTGGTATCCAACTCTAAAATCCTTAAAAACGAGAATTTTGAAAAAAGAAAGATTTTTCAATTAAAAGTGAGATTTTCTAATACGAGATTCTTAAAAAACGCAAGTTTTTAAAAAACAAGATTTTAAAATAAGGATTTACTAAACCGAAATAATGCGGAACTCCTATTATATAGACTACACATTGATAAAAATTATATGTATAATAGATACACAATATGTGTACATATAATACGTAAAAATATTTAATTCAACTATCATAAATTATTATCTATTTTTTTTAAATTTTTTTCCTTAAAATTTTTAAAACTTTGTGACTTTGAAATTTCAATTCCTGATTAACGGAAAAAGATTACGATAGTAAAAATAATGTTTACTTTTTATTCAATTTTGAAAAGTGGTAGAAAAGCAATTACAGACATAAATAATATTTTTTTGAAAAACATTTTAAAAAATATTTTTATAAGAGTTAGTACAAAAAACAAATTTTTACTTTTAATTTGTTTGAAAACATTGTTTTTTATTAGACTGTAGGATAAACAAAATAATAAATTAAATCTTCTAAAATTGAAAACGATTAAAACTAAAAAAATGTAATTTCTTTAAAATTTAAAGAAAGTTAAATGATATTAATAAAACTTAAAATATATTTTGGGTGCAAGAAAATAAAATTTTTTCAAAACATTTTGATAAAAAGGGCTCATATAGTTTCATCCTGTTTGTCAATCCATTCCTATGTTTACAAAACTTTTACATCCTTTTAAATTTTAATTATGGGTAAGTATTGCAAAAAATAATTTAATAAATTTATGTTGTAAGAACTTATTTTCACCCACCCGTTACAGAGCTCCAGCCTCTTAACGTAGAAAAAGTGTCAGTTATAACAAGAGTTTGTAAGGTATTTTTTCAATCTGAAAACGGTAAAAGATAGCTGCTTTTATAATTTTTAAAAAGCAATTCATATTAGATTATAATAATAAATAATAACTGACATTCCTTTAACTCGCGACGAGCAAAAGGTTAAAAGTATATTAAAATTATTCATCTGTTTGTAGTTCACTGATCTTTACAATAGGTGTAGAGTATAAAGTGTATGGATCGATCAACAGAACACCATCTGTGTTTCACCACGATTACCCAAAAACTTAAATAGAGAGAGTTTAGTAGTTTTCCCAAGATATTTATTGAACAATTTGTTAGGAATGCTCCTGAAGCCTTAAAACCAATTAGAATATCTTCAAAACTAGTTATCCTGGGAGCTTCAATATTAAACAGTTTAAGTAATACAATAGGGCAAGGACTTCTTTAAAGTTTCAAAATATTTGGGCTTTATTATTATTGGAATTATAATACATAAAGTTGAAATGGAAAGTCGACAATTGGATAGCCAGTTCTGAGATTTCTCAACCAGAGTATATATTTTTGCAGCTGATTCGACGAGAAAGTCCAGATGAATATTCAAAAGATACCAGGAGTAACTATAATTACATTAAAAAAAAAGAAATTACATTATAGAAATAACAAAGCTCAATTTTATTACGTTCAGAAATCTTATAACTTTGGCACAATTTTTTCTCCGATCCTACTAAACGTTGCACTTTTACAGAAAAATGTTATATGCAATGTCTTACCAATTCTATCCTCAACAGATTCAGGATGTTAGATTGAATTAGGCTCCCACTGTATGTGGTAGTTTTATTACTTTGAAAATAACATTTATTTAACAATAAAATAGGTGCCCAATCCAAAAACGAATTTTTAATTATGCAAATATGTTATAATATAAATCAAATACATTGTATAAGATTACATTTGGCAAACAAATTAAACAATTTATAGCTCAATTGTTAAACGGCAGACTCACCTATTACGAAGGTACAGTCAAAAATTTCTGAAAATTTTTTAATATGTAAAATTATTTTAAATGTTGAAATGCAAAAATGCAGTTGCTTAAGCCTTAAAAATATATATTTCATCGATCGGAATTTTAATTTACTATTGTGCGAAATTAAATTTAAAAAATTTTTTTTTGAGATAAACTCTCCTTTGCAGCGGCTTAAGTTATGATTGAAAATTTTGGAAATATTTAATAAATTTTAGGAAATGCAAGGGGTCAAAAACTTTTAATAAGAATTAATTTGTGATAACTTATTACATAGTACAAATTCTTTGTCCTAAATACATACCTTTTTAGTTTTATTTCATTAAATTGAGCTTATGACCTTAAAATTTAGGAACATACTGCCGGTCTTCAATTGAAAAGAAATTGGGGCAAATGAAAAAAAGAAATAAATTTGGAAAATAAAAAAAAA
Source organism: Dolichopus griseipennis (assembly GCA_963082915.1). Classification (NCBI taxonomy): domain Eukaryota; kingdom Metazoa; phylum Arthropoda; class Insecta; order Diptera; family Dolichopodidae; genus Dolichopus; species Dolichopus griseipennis. The sequence continues at coordinate 58,226,223 of OY720442.1, forward strand.
AGCAAAAAATTTTTTATATTATACTGTTAATTTTTTTGACATTACAATTAAATTAAACTTTAACTAAATTTTCAATGCCACTTCAAGCAAATCTGTAGTATCAAAATACCTGTCAGATTTTTCATTTCCTCAAAAAAGTTCAAAATAACTGTTGTGAAGAAAATATGTTGTCCGTCGACAGGAGCTTTCCTTAAGGGAAACTGTTTTAAGTTAAAAATTTATAAAGATAATTCAAAATCATAAACATGCGTAGATAAAATAAAAATTCATTTAATTCATGAAATAAAACTAAAAAAAATCTTAGAATTATTAAGATTATATAATTGGACAGAATATATTAATTTTAAATTATAAAGATTTGACTTTGAACTTATCCTAGAGCGTTTTGCTCTTTATCCGCTCATGCTATTTTATTTCAAAGGTAAAAATATTATCAAAAATAGTTAATTTTCTATTATATAACGGTACTATTTCAATCTCTCTCTTGTGAGAAAATATAATTTTCCGAAAATATTTGAAAAATATATTTTAAAACCATTTATTTATAATTTATATACATTTATTACTATCTAGTATGTCTATTTTGGATTGTTAATTTCTAAGAATTCTTACAGTGGATATCTTAGGGTATAAAGTTTTGGGTAATCGAATTTAACATTTTGGAAGTTATAAAATCCTTATTTTAAATTAATCGAAAATAAAAAGTTTTATTCCTTAAATTTAAACTTCATCATTTAATGTTATACTTACATTCATATTTTGTAAGGTATTTCTGAAGTAAATGAGGTCCCTCCGCAGTGTCAAAATACTTTAACTTGGTATTGCTTAGTATTGCCAACTTTCAAAAAAAATTAACATAACAGTAGAGCAAATTGACATCAAATAACCGTTAAAATATTCTATAGACTGTTATCTTAGATTAAAGAACCAAATATGTATATTATACTCGTATAATATGCAATAGATTAACTATATAACTGTAAGTTATAAGGAACATTAAAACAACAAATATGCTTTAAAATAAACTTTTCGTCCTAAATACCTATTTGGCATTACACTTATTCACTAGCACTAATAAATGACCAGTATGTATTTATAAGCACGTTATAAGTATAATGTAAAAACTAATGTTATTAGTACATTCTACGTTTTTTACCAGGAATTGGTAATTAAGATTAGAGAGGTATTGAAATGGTAGAATAGGTTTGTTTAAGAACCATCGTTGTGATTCCATCAGGACCTTCTAATTTGTTTGCATTAAGATTCTTCAAGATTTTCATTACTGCTCGCGTCCTAAAGTAGATCCTACCAAAGAAGCAGCCAACTTCTGGGATATTTGATGATCTTTGAGTTGACTGTGGTAAAGTTGTGTTGAAGGGAAATTGTTTGCAAACAAGTTCGCCTTCTCTCTTGAATCTGATACAATTGTGTTATTTTTATCAATAAGCGGAGGAAAAGAAGACTCGTTTGTGTCCTCCTTTAAAATGATTAAAATGAAAAACTTTCAAATTACGCACGATAAAAATATTAAAAATTTTGCACGGTAAAATATTTTTAATAAAATTTAAACTGAATAATAATTTGCAAAGTGAATAGAGGACATTAAAGTTTTTTTAATTCAGATTTTTTTTAATTCAATTTCATACCTAACTATTTAAATATCATTATTTTCAATTACAATTTAACTGTTAATTTGATTTTTAACTGCATGGATATAATTTTTTTAATATTTATATTATTTTAATGTATGGATATAATTTAAATATTTTACTTTTATTAATAAAACATTTTTTTTTAATATTATAATTTCATAATTATTATATATTAATTATTAAAGTAATCAAATTTATATTGAAAAATTAATTTTTTAAATTATTTATATATTATTAATATAAATACTTATAATTTTATACATATTAATAAAATTAAATTAATAACGAATCAATTGCAATAACTTTTTTTTTTTGTATACAAAATAATTTGTTATGTAAAATAAAATAACCTTAGGTTGTTAACTATATTAAAATTTACTTTGAAACCTTGGAACTGTAAAACTGCAATAATTGGTAAAATATATAAATTGCATTTAAATAAAAATCATTTAGTGTATAAATTTAAAATAAAAGTACTTGAAAAAAAAATCTTATAGATTTTTATTTATCATATATCCAGAATCTAGTTTTTTGCGGTACAGAATTTTAAAATTAAACAACCTAAAATCTGGAAAAGACAAAACTCCTTGTTATGGTTTTATAGGGGGTCATATTATATATGTTATATTTGAATTTATCTTAGTGAATTCATGTAGTAGAAACAAACGTCTTAGATTTTCAATAGATACAATTATTTTGGTTTATATTCTAATCATCTTGTATTTGAGTTATATATAGTATTCTATACTTCTGATTATATTATTCAATTAAATTATTTGTTTATTATTTTGTATTTGTTTATATTGTTATATTAATGTATTTATACCCGTATGACTATATAGTCAAAGGGTATAATAAATTTGCCATTACGTTTGTGACGCAGAGAAGGAGGGGGGTAGATATAGACTCAAGTGTATGGATCAGTTCAGAATCGAAAAAAAATTCGATTTAGTTATGCATGTCCGTCCGCACGATAACTCAAAAACTAAAGGAGCTAGGATCTTGAAACTTTCGCAAATTCGTTTTTTTTGCAATAGCCGTCATCGCCACTTAAATCCAGCCATTTTGGTCCGTGAGTTCGGGTAGCTGCCATACAAATTCTTTTTTCATATGAGTATTACTCTGTACATATTACAGCTGCGTATCTGAAATTTTGCCAAAAGTAGTTTAGTTTTATGGCAAAAGTCTCTGCAAAATTTGGTTGGTCTACTGCAGTGGGTTCGAGTAGCTGCCATAGAATTGTGTTATTTTTATCAATAAGCGGAGAAAAAGAAGACTCGCTTGTGTCCTCCTTTAAAATTATTAAAGTGAAAAACTTTCAAATTACGCACGATAAAAATATTAAAAATTTTGCACTGTAAAATATTTTTAATAAAATTTAAACGGAATAATAATTTGCAAAGTGAATAGAGGGCATTAAAGTTTTTTTAATTCAGATTTTTTTTAATTCAATTTCATACCTAATTATTTAAATATCATTATTTTCAATTACAATTTAACTGTTAATTTGATTTTTAACTGTATGGGTATAATTTTTTTAATATTTATATTAATGTATGGATATAATTTAAATATTTTACTTTTATTAATAAAACATTTTTTTTTAATATTATAATTTCATAATTATTATATACTAGCTAATACCCGGTGCGCGTTGCTGCGCCTCTCAATGGAGGTTTAATTGAAGTTGATGTTGCTGCAAAAAGTTAACACAAAAATTACACACGGTTTACACATGTAAATTTTAAAATGTATGAAAGCAATCTTTTTAAAACGATTTTTCTAGGATTATTCTAGTAATTTTTGAAACTTTCTGTAATTCAAAGCAGTAAAAACTACTTTTCAAAATTTGACGTAATTTCCTTCCAAAAAAATTTTTTTGACCAATCGTAGGACCGACTGTTAACAGACTCAACTCCTTTTTCAAGTTCCTTCACACATATAAAATTTGAAGTCAACTGGTCAAATCGTTTCTAATTTAGAGTTAAGTAACGCAAAAATCTATTAAAAGCCACTGTGCCCCATTGGGTTAACGGAATTACACTTTCTCTTTGGGCAAAGCAGTATTGCGCAAAATTGGACGTAATTTGCTTCCAAATCTTTTTTTTGTCAATCGACGGGCCAGCATGGGTTAACCAATTGCAAGTCTGTTAAAAGAGTTAATTTTATTCTCAAAACAAAACACATACAAAAAATTTTAAGAAAATCGGTTAAACCGTTTCTAATTTAGAGTAAAGTAACCAAAAACTTTATAAAAAACTGTTGGGTCGCAATGGGTAATGGAACTCAACAAAATGTTTTTGAGGCTTTCTTTTTAGCCAAAGCAGTACTTCGCAAGATTTGACAATATTAGCTTCCAAAATTATTTTGAACAACCGTCGGGCCGACATGGGTTAACAAATTCCAAATCTGTTAATAGTGTCAACTCAGTTCTCACAGGGAGCACGTATACAAAATTTGAAGAAAATCGGTCAAACCGTTTCGAATTTAGAGTAACGTATTGAAAAAACTTATAAAAAGCTGTTGGGCCGCAATGGGTTAATAGATCTAAACAAAATTTTTTTTTGGGGCTTTCTTTTTAGCCAAAACAGAATTTAGTAAAATCGGACAAAATTTGGACCCAAAATTTTTTTTCACCACACGTCGGCCCGACATACGTTAACAAATTCTAAAACTATTAATAGTGTCAACTCAATTAAAGTTTAGTGCCAAATTGTACGCGTTTAATCGCGACGAGATCTCCGACGTCGTATTTGTCAGCCGCTTTTCGTTTTTTATTGAACGATTCGCGGTTTTCCTTTTGAATTTTAAGAATTGCTTTCCGAGCTTCAACGCGCGATGCTTCGCGATCTTCTACGAATGCGTTTATTATTTCTTCGTTTACGATTCGCGCCAGAGTGATATCAGTACACTGTTTCATTTTCACGCCCGTCAATAATTCGAACGGCGACCTTCCGATGCTCCTTTGGTACGTCGAGTTTATGCATTGTTGCAATTGATTGGTGAACTTAACGAAAGGTAGCTGAGCCGAGACGAAAACCATATAAAAGCTTATTTTACTGGCCAAAATTACAGCAAAATTTAGTGGGTCTACTGCAGGGGGTTCGAGTAGCTGCCATACAACTCCTTCTTTTATATGAGTATTCCACTACACTTAATAAAGCTGTATGTTTGAAATTTTTGCAAAAGTAATTAACCAGATGATATAATGTATATGTTACGGTCATACGGGTATCCCAGAGTTGATACAGTCTACTCTACTACACTCTTCCTCGTTTTTATTTAAGATATATAATTATTATTATTATTATTATTATTTTATTATTTTATTATTATTAATATATTTGTCTAGAATGAGGTGTAACAAACGCATTCAATTAAATGTGTTTTGTTGGATGTGTTCAATTATAAAAAAAAAAATATTAATGTTTTGTTGGATGTGTTTTATTTTAGAAAATAAAATATCCAAAATTATCATAAGCAGGCCAAAAAATATTTTATTTATTTTTAATAAAAAAAAAAAATTTTTGATGAAATAAAATTTATTTATTAGTATATGAATAAATTCATTTCAGCTTTAAAAATCACAGATGATTTTCTGGAAATTTTAATTAAATAGTAAAACATTTTGCAAATAAAAATTAAGAAGACTATGCTTCACATGAATATTTGTGTAGAAAGTCTTAATTATTCGCTTTGATGCATTGCTTGCTTAAGCAAATAAACCAACCAATGTGTCAAATTAATTTCAAAGTTTCCCACACCTCGCTCTTAACTCTCCCTCATCTATCTCCCTTCCTTTCATGTTTTCTTCACAAACTTTTAAATATTTTACAATTTACAAAAAGTTAAAAATTGAAGAAAATGGTGTTAAGTTTGGGCAAGTGGCTTCGGGTATACAATACCTGAGCTTAATGCACCATAGAAGCCAAACAAAATAAATTGTTTTTAAAGTAAATTAGGTATATTGAAAAAATTCCAAATAAAATTTATAATTTGAATTTGATAATGCAAAATTTAATTCAAAATTCAACATTTATTTAATACAATTTTATCTACATATAAATTATAGATACATTATTGAGCATGTTAAGTTAAGGATGTACATTATAGAATGTTAGCAACAAACAAGGATTTCGATTTGAATCTAAACAAAGGAAACAATATAGAATGTATAGCAACATTTTTTAAAAATTTATATACAAAACATTAATAGATGGAGAAATAGATCATTATTGAAACAGAATAAACTTATAAAAAAAATTAAAATCTTTTACTAATTTATTTAATTTAAGCGCACTTAAATAAAAAAAAAATATTAATTAAAATTAAAAAAAAATTAGACCAAGAAGAGATTTGAACTAACGACCCCAACATTTTATAAAATACGAAACATAAAACAAGTAGACTAACTAACTTATTTTATATAACTAAGTATTTAAGATACTTCAAGAAATTATATGAGTCATTTCTTTATTTTCTATGAATCTATTACCAAAATCGAAGCATAATATGCGTTATACAAAATGTAACGGTTGCAATTTTATTTAACATACTTTTAACATAATGTACATAATGAAATTAGAAATAGTTCTTAATTAGAAAAAGTTCTTCTTTCAATTGACCTTCTGTCATTCTGTGACGGGCCAACAGCTAGTTAATAATAATTGATTAGGCCATTAATTTGAACCCAATGACGAAAGGTAGCTGAGCCGAGACGAAAACCATATAAAAGCTTATTTTACTTTCACTGGGATTCGAACCGAGGTCTTTAGCATGAAAGTTCGACACTCTAACCAACGTGCCCCCTAACCGATATTAATATAATAATAACGCTTAAAATAAGATTAAAAAATTATCAGTTTAGGTTTAAAATTATTATGTAAAAGTAGTATATTAAAATTTCAAGTAACTGATCTAGATAGCCCAAGTAGCTAGTCTAGTGCTTGATTATTATACCCGTGCATACATATAAGAACATCGGGTATATTAAAATTACTCCTTTGTAACGCATCGAAATAGACGAGCTAGATATAGTGTCAAGGGTACGTATCGAATCAGCATCGTAAAGTGAATCGATCTAGCTATGTGTGTCCGTCCTTCCCTCAGCACGATAACTCAAAAACTATAAGAGCTAGAGTTCTGAAACTTTCACAAAGTAATTTTTAGACAATTTGTAGGTTTCCTATTGTTTTTGGTTAAAATCGAACAAAGGCTTCGGTAAATTATTAATCGCTTCATGGTGTAGTGGTTAGGACATGCGACTTTCGAGGCTGGATCAACTTTTTTTTTTTTAAATTCATTTTTGGTTATCTATTTTCTTTTATTTTCTTTTTAATAAAATATATTTATTTATTTTATGTATGAAAAATTTTATTTTATAGATAATTTGACAGAAAACTCAAAACAAACAATTCATACCATAGCAACTATAATTATTTTCAAAAAAAAAATTAAGATAAATAAAAGCTCATTGTGTAGACGAATTATTAACCATTTCATGGTGTAGTGGTTAGGACATGCGACTAGTGGTCAAAACGTCTCGGTTCGAATCCAGACTGGGACAAAATTTTTTTTTTTTTAAATCATCTTTTTTTATCTATTCTCTTTTTAATTAAAATTAAATCTGTATTTATTTTATGTATGAGAAATTTTATTTTATAGAAAATTTGACAGAAAACTCTCATTTATATTATAAATTATTAATTTTTTTTTAATATTTTTATAACAAAACTCAAAACAATTTTTCAAAACAATACAATTGATACCATAAAAACTATAATAATTTTGAAAAAAAAATTAAGATAAACAAAAAATCGGTGGCTTAGTTGTTAGGACGTCGGCCTTTTAATTGAAAAGTGTGGGTTCGAATCTCGTTCAGAGCATATTTTTTTTTTATATTCATCTTTTTTTTATAATTTATCTTTTTTTTATTATTTTTTTTTTTTAATTAAATATAGAAACAAATATTTTGAATTTTCTGTCAAACAGTTCAATTACAATATATGAAATTCTTATTTATTTTATACATAATAGTGTACGCACGGGTATCTAAAAGTTGACAAGGGCAACTATGATCTTCCTCGTTTTTGATAATTTTAATAGTGATAATTAATGTAAATTAAATAAAAAAAAATTTTTGAAAGATTTACAGCACTGATCTCATGTTTATATCTCGTATTACTAGCACATACCATATACTCTCCTTGTCTAACAAAAAACTTACTAATTATTATTTCGTAATTTCTCTACAATACAATGTTAATTTGTGAGTGATTCAATCTTTTCTTTTCAGATGGGGCAGGTAATATGATATAAATGATATTTTTTTATTAGATATGTTCTGACGAGGGTTTGAACCCAAGACCCTTCGATTGAAAAACCAACGTTCTACCCAGTACGACACCGATCGGTTGTTTTATAATTAAAATTATTTTAATAAATTTTATCTTAAAATTTCAAAAAAATTGTTTTACAGTTAAAATATTTAATAGCGTATCTAAAGATTTTTATAAAGAAATATAAAAATAACTCTAAATTTTATTACCACCAATATTCAAAAGAAAAACCCCTTTTTGCAAAACCACTCTTTTATTTATTGTCGGTAATAAGTACTACTCTATTTAATTTCCATTCAGTTTAAGTATTATCCTTAAAGTTTTTTAAACAAGTATTTAAGGAAACATCACTTAAATCTTCAAAAAAAAAAAAAAAAATTAAACAGAACATTAAAGTAACAGTTCCGTTTTATTTTTTAATATGAAAATTTAACTCAAAAACATAAACCCTATAACAACGATAGCGACAAACAATTACAAAAGAAATTTCTAACCAAGAAATTGGTAATAAAAAAGGATTAAACAAAAAAGAGCAATGATTGTTGTTTTTTTTTTGGTGCTTAAATATAAATTTGTAGATTATAATAATAAAGGAAGTAAAATTTGAAAGTAGGTATTCTTCTATTTTTACAACAAAACATTAATATCTATAAATATGTATTTTCATTATATATGTATTTAGTTATAAACATTCTATTGTAAATGATTATAATTATTGCCTTTTTTTATAATAATTAATTAACATTAAAATATACAAAGTTTAAAAAGTAAATAATTGTGTTCCTTCCTTTACATTCATAAAAATAAAGCAATTAAAAGTTAGGTAAAAAAAGGAGGGTTTGTAAAATAGTACATTACTAATATAGATGTATACATAACGTATTTGAATAGAACTTTTGAATTTTTTACTAAGACTCTTAGAAAATATTTTAAGGACATCGATGAATATTGAAATGTTTAAAATATGCCAATAGAAATTTCAGTTCCGATTTAAAATTAGCTTATTTGTGAGCTTTTAGTTCAACTTAGATTACAAATAGACAGGCTCAAATTATTTAAAAAATTAATTTTTCTAATTCCGATTTTTTTTTTTTTTAAATAAACTTTTATTAGCACATTTTCAAAAAATTTTGTAAAAATGTGCCTATATAACTTCACTCTGTCCGTCCGTCCCTTTTTACCTACGATTGACTAAAAAATATCAGAAATGGGTAGGTATTGCAATAAAAATAATTTAATGTTAAAACTTTTTTTTGTAGCCCCCCCCCCCGTTACGGAGCTACAGCCCCACAAAGTCGAAAAAAGCCCCATATTTAAACAGTTATAATTAGAGTTCTATAAGGTATATTTCCAACCTGAAAACGGTAAAAGACAGCTGCTCTTATAAGTTTTACAAATTTTTAAAAACTAATTGTATAGGGTTACCATGCGGTACTAAAATTTACCGTTATTCAAAACTAAGTTTTACAAAATTTTTGGTCCCTCATAACTTCGAAACGGCTAAATCTAGAAACTTGAAATTTTGGGAGAAGTTAGATCCTTAGAAATAAGTAAGAGCCAGTTAACAAAATTTTTTTGTCACGCTCCCTCTTTAGGAGTTGTAAGGGGTCGAAAATTGAAATTTTGCTAAAAATTTAGCTTTTAAACACCTATAACTTGAATACCTGTCAAAATTTTTTTTTATTTGTATACAAAATTGAAAGGTCCAAAACGAAAGTTTCAATAAGTGTCAAAGGTTTTTTTTAATTTTGACTTTATCCGTTCGTCCGTCCGTCCGTATGTTTACAAAAACTTTTACACCGTTTGAAATAGATTAAAGAAATTTTAACCACGGATAGATATTACAAAAAAATTCATTTCGCAGAAGAATTTTTTTCAACTTTTGCAAAATTTTTGGCCCCATATATCTTCTAAACGGTTAAACCTAGGGTCTTGCAATTTTGGGAGAAGTTAGGTTAAAATTTTTTTATCACGCCCCCTGTTTAGGAGCTATAAGGGCTCGAAAATTAAAATTTTGCTATTTTCAACCGCCTGTAACTTTAACACCTGTTCAAATTTTTTTTTCAAATATGCAAAATTTATAGCTGCAGCATTATATTTCAACATACGTTAAAGGTTTTTCTTAAATTTAAAAGGGTCTCTTTAAATTGAAGAAATTGTTTCTTAGTCTTAACCATTTTTGGTTTGATAATAATATTCTAGGTAAAATTCCAAATTTTGTTGGAGTTCAAAATTGATTTTCTAGAACCGGAAAAAAATGGAAGAGTGAAGACAGGAGGGGGGTGAGCAGATCCATCATAAGTTTGCTAAGCAAAAATTTGGGAACCTTCCCAATTGAAGGGCTACTATATAGGTCTTCAAAATTAAAACTTTTATGTTCTTATAAAACAGTAACTTATTCACCACTTTTAAGTTTTTCCAAAATTAAACGTTAACATTGAAGCTCCAACATTATATTTCGCACTTATTAAAACGTTTCCTTGAGTGCATTGGGGTTATATTCTAAGTATTTCACTATTAGTCATATAATTAATAAATTAATAAAAAAACTAAATTATAATATTATCATAATATATATTTTTATAAAAATAAATGATAAAATACTCAGTAAGAAACCGTATATAATTTTGAAAATGTGCTTTTTAAAAACCCTTGGTTTTTTTCCCTCACTTGTTTTTTTATAATCTTACATATGAGTATCTTAACCTACAAAACAAAGTTAACAAACAAGGTATAACTCTTTTATTTTTAACATTTAAAAATATTTGGATTTTTTTATTGTTAAATTTAATATACGAGTATAGTAAGTAAAATCATTTCTCTTTTAAAGTACAAAACTATTGTATTATAATCTTATTCATACATTGTAAAATTTTAAAAAAGCAATGTTTAATATTTTTTTTTTTTTTTAAACTTAACTAACTTAACCTAACTTAACCTAAACTTAAATTTAAATAAACTAACTTATTGACTATAAAATAGCACAAATGCTTTTAGAAATTATATTAAGGTGTATTTAACCACCAATAATCTTGATTTATAACTTTATCTTTTTCTGATATAGACATTTCATATCTTAAATTATCTCCGTTAATATTGCTTGGGATATACTAGATTTTTTTTGCATGTAGCCCGTCTACTATAATGAAATAGTATAGGGACATGATCTTTGTTTTGAGTGTATCTATATTTGTCTAAGAAGATGAAGTGCTCAGGAGCTATAAAACCCGTGAGCAAGGTCCTCTTAATGTACTCCTCATTGTGGTAAAATATATGTGATATTAAACCATTTTCTGGAGTTTTTAATGCTCTATCATAATGACTTCTGATTAATTTTATCATAAAATTATCTATTCTCATGATTTTGACTTCCTTGTACAAATATTTATTAGAATAAAAATGCTTGTATTCGGACTCAGGCTTTCTATGTTTATTAATACAAACTCTTATGCAATTTCTTTCGGATTTACGTATTTTTTCCATTAAGCTTGCACTAATGTTGTACCATAACAAGATTTGGCCTAATTAATGTCTGGTAGCATATTATTTTAACTCTATTGCTAATATTTTTGTTGTAAAAGAATTTTTTAGCTGCCATAAAGGATTTATTGCCTTTATCTATTGAGTATTTTACATGATCTATGAAGTTTAAGTTTCGATGTAACTGAACTCCAAGATATTTAACGAATTTTTTGTTTGGAAGAGTTGACATAGGCGATTTAATTTTAAATTGTTTCCAATTTTTTCTAATGTCTGAACTAGTTTTGTCAACCGTATTACGGAATAATATGGTTTCACATTTGTTGAAGTTCATTTTTAATATCCATATCTTGCAATAATCCTGCACAATATTAAACATTTTTTGTACATTATATTGAATGCTATTTACAGTGTCATTCGCAGAGTATATTATAATATAATCTGCGAATGCCAGGGCGTAGTTATTTCCTTTTACTGGTCTAGCAAGAATAAAAGATCTGCTGTATATATAGTAAAAAGGATAGGTGCATTAACAATACCTTGCTGAAGACCGTTTTCAATTAGGAATGATTTGTCAGACTCGTTATTTTTGCTATATACTAAAAATTTCTTGTTATATAACATATTTTTAATCAGTATAATTAAGCGTTGCGGGAACTTATATTTTATTAGTTTATAGATTAATCCATCCAACCAAACTGAATTAAAAGCCTTTTCAAAGTCAATCAGACAGGTACCAATGCCGTATTTCTTGTTTATGAACCAGCAGATATCTGAGGTTAATTTGGTTATAGTATTAACAGTACCATGTTTGTGCCAAAACCAAAAACTGATTTTCTGGAATAAGATTGATTGACTTTGCATAATTTGAAATTTTATCGTTTATTAAGGTTTCAAATACTTTACTAATGTTTGGCAGAAAACTTATCGGTTGATAATAATTGCTGGGATTGGTTGGATCTTTGCCAGGTTTTTTTAGCAATATCGTTTTCGATGTTTTCCAAATATGCGGAAAATACGAATTATTTATTGCATTATTGAATAGGATAACATATTTCGAAATAATTACACCACTTAAATTTTTTAAAATTATGTTTGGGATTTTATCGATACCAGAAGAAACTTTATTTTTTAAAGCTTTAAACTTTAAAGAAAGCTTGACTGGTTCGTGAATTCGCTATTTTCACCACTTTGTTCAGATGATTTGTTTGTGTTGGAGAAATTACTCAGAGTTGAGTTGAAATTTAGTGTTTGAGAGTTATTGAATTGCGTTATTTTATTTATGATTTGGTTATGTATTCTATTATTTGTTGGTATATTGATTTTGTGAGTGTTTTCAATGTTTGTGCCAAGTATACATTGTAAATTTGTGATTGATCTTCTACTAAAAATTTATTTGTGGTGGTTTTATTTAATTTGTTGAAGTCTATGTTATTTTGAGAGAGTAAAGTTATATCATTTTGGTCTATGTGTAATTTTGAAATCTGATTGTATTTGTTTTTGCGGAATATTTTACTTATTTCGGGGAACATGTTTGAACTATTTGTTGGAGTTATTTTTTGGAGACGAAGTTGCCAGTATTTATTAATTTCTATTTTAATTTGTTGTTTAGTTAATTTATTAATGTTATTTAGGAAGCTTTTGAGCAATTGGATTTGTTGATTAGAAAAGTTTAATCTTTGTTTTTTGATCTTATGTATATCGTTCATGAGGCTGTGTTTTTTGTTTAAAAGAATTTTTAGCTTAACTGAGTAGAATTTTTTTAAATTATTTTGATTTTTAATTTTTGGTATAACTTCATCCATAGTTTTAAGAATTATTTCATTCAGCTGTAAAAGATGATAATCTACATTTTGGTTAGACAAATTGCAGTTATTGAAAATTTTATTGCAATTGTTGGAGTTGTATTTGGAAAAATAGTTTGAATTTAATTTACTTTGAAATTTGCTTCAGTTTACTTTTGAAAATATGAATTTATTACTATGACTTGGTAACTCTTGCAATAAAAGCTCTTCATTGTTTAGTGACATTGGAATGTGAATGGCATTATGGTCACTATCGTATGGGAGAGTGGTGAGTTTGTTTGATTTGTTTCAAAACAAATTTTTATTCTAATATCTGTTATCATTAAATCAATATAAGAATTTGCACGTGGTAGTGTTGGTGCATCAGGTAAGAGTAAGTTACTCTTGTATAAAATTTTGTTGTCTTGTAACCATTTGTGTAATTGATTGTCTCGAGTATTGTTAACACAGTTTAACCAAGAAGTATGTTTGGCATTAAAGTCGCCAGTTAATATATAGAAATTATTGAGATTCGAAAGATTTAAAATTTCGAATATTTTTTCTAATTCTGTTAAAAAACTATTTGAAATTCTATTTGATGCATAAATAGAAATTATAAATAATTTTTTTCTTTGTTTTAATTATAATGATATAATGCATTGTTCGATACATAGAAAATTATCGAAAATGCGATTATTTCAATATCAAATTGGAAACATTTTTTAATGAATGGCAACACCGCCGCCAACAATATCGATATTTCGATCATTTCTAATTATGTCATAATTATCCAATGACATATGGTTATTTGGTTTTAATTTTGTCTCGCTCATGCAAATTATGTCAGGTTTATTGAACTCTGCAAAGTGCATAAGAGAAAGCTTTTTATTGTTGGAGATTAGTGAATTGACGTTTATGGATATTATTTTTAATTTAGTATTGTTAATATTCATTTATAAATTAGTTTTTAATTTTTAACGATTCCATACAAATTTTTATATTGTTAGAATTTTGATTAATTTGTTTTTTTAGTGCAATAGCTTCATTTTGCATATTAATTAAAATATTTTTTATTTCAATTAAAATATTATCATTGCTATTATTGGTGTTTAAATTTGATTTTATATTGTTAGAATTATTATTGTTATTTTTAAGGTTAGAATTATTTTGTTTTGTGATATTTTTTACAATATTTGAAAATGAAATATTTTTATTAATAAAATTTGAATTAAAGTGCTTACTTATAATATTTTGTTTTGCATTATCTTTAATTTTTTGGCGAAGCTCCATTTTTAGTACATTTTCAAAAAATTTTGTAAAAATGTAAATATATAGTTTCACTCTGTCCGTCCGTTCGTCCGTCCCTTTTTACGTACGATTGACAAAAAAATATCAGCAACGGGTAGGTATTGCAAAAAAAATAATTTCATGGAAGAACTTCTTTCTGTAGCCCCACCCGTTACGAAGCTGCAGCCCTTCAAATTTGGAAGAAACCCTTTATTTAAAACATTATAACAAAAGTTTTATGTGGTATTTTTTCAATCTGAAAACGTCGAAAGATAGCTGCTTTTATAAGCTTTACAAACTGTTAAAAAACTTATTGGGTTGCCATCGGTACTAAAATTTACCGTTATCCAAAACTCAATTTTTGCAAAATTTTTGGCCCCACATAACTTCTGAACGGCTCAAGCTAGAAACTTGAAATTTTGGGAGATGTTAGATCCTCAGAAATTAGTAGGAGTCGGTTAAGAAAATTTTTTAAGTTGCGCCCCCCTTTTAAGAGCTGTAAGGGGTCCAAAATTGAAATTTGGCTTTTTTTAAGCACCTGTAACTTGAATACCTGTCCAAATTTTTTTCTATAAATATACAAAATTTAAAGGTCCAACATTATATTTTAACATATGTTAAGTGTTTTTCTTAAATTCAAGCGGTTCTTTAAATTAAAGAAAGTGTCTCTCAGTTTTATCCATTTTTGCTTAGATAGTAAAATTCTAAGTAAAATTCTAAATTTTGGTTTAATTCCTAGAACCTAAAAAAATGGAGGGGGTGGTGAGTGAGATTAGATCTTTGAGAAATTTGGTAACCTTCCCCATTGAAGAGCGATTAGGACTTAAAAATTAAAAATTTATTATTTTTACAAGTAAACAGTGACTTATTCCCCCATAGTATATATTTCCAAAATTAAACTGAGTTAAAACAATATAATTTTGAAAATGTGCTTTTTTAAAAACCCTTGGTTTTTTCATCACTTGTTTTAATATAAACTGGGCATTTGGTGTATGATGCCGGATGCCCATGGTTCCCACACAAGGTGCAGTATAATTTATCTCTTGGATTTTCTGCAGAAATTGAGCATTGTTCCGGCCTGTGATTATTACCACATTTTAAACATCTCAACTGCATATAACAATTAGCCGCTGCATGTGAGAAGCGTTGACATTTTGTGCATTGTAAGTTATGGGATTTTATTAGTTTTTCCCATCTTAATATTTGGTAGTCCAGGACATTAATTTTCGTAATATCATTTGTCAAGCTATCAGCTGAAGCTTGAACGATATAATGTGGAAGAGTTATTCCGTTGTTAATTGAATATTTGGTGGTTAATCGTGTAACCTTTTAAAATTTTATGCTTGTTGTTTCTTGTTCTTTTAAGAAATGAAGAACTTCCTCTGGTGAGTACAAACTATTTAAACCTTTTAGGATTAAGGTTTTCTTTTTTTCCGTTTTAGGTGTAAATGTGAAGTGGTCAATTTTACATTCTTCTAGCAAAGCATGAGCTTTTTTAAAATCTTCCATATCGTATGTATTCAACAATGAATGCTTTTCATTGTGCTCTTTTATAGCAAAATTTTTTATACCTAATTTATTCTTTATAAGACATTTTAGCCTGTCAACTCTGATATCAAACATATTTATTGGTGCCATTTTTTCACCTTTTCCGCGCAGGAAATTAATAGTTGATGGTCGTTTTTCTTTTTCATTTTTTTTTTGTTGATGTTTTTTTGAGTTTAAGAACGTCATCCTCCTCGTCAATTTCAACAATTTTTGGCTCTGCTTGGTCGTTGTTATCTTCTTCTGTTTCGCTGTATTCATCGGTAAGATCCATTAATGAACTGTAATAGTTCGACTCATTTCTTGGTGAACTAGATGATGTTGAAGAATCAAACTTTTTTAAGGCTTTTCGAAATTCATTATTTTCTTTTATTAAATGTTCAACTAAATTCTCTATTCGACTTGCACCGCTTTTAACTATTTGTTGCTCTTCATTTTCACTTTTGTCTGGGAATTCTTTAAATCTGACATTTATTGCCTCTTTTAATAAGTTTGTTTTTTTCTCGAAGGCATGATTGCTATCCTTGATAGGATGCAATCTGTAATAATACCAATTATTTATTTTAAAAAATTTATTTTTTTATTAAAGTTTTTTTTTTTTCGTTAGATTTTTTAAAAAGATTTTTAATCTTAAATATTTTTGAATTTTTGATTTTTATAATATTTTTATTTTTAACTTTCACAAAGAATAATATAACTTGATCCCTTGACAGCTGAAATCGAAGTCCTTCTAATTCTGATAAATTTCTTATTTATTTTGAATATTGAGTAAAAACAGCAATGTTTTTTTTTAAGGGTGTTTGTAAAAGAGTAGTTAAAATAAAGTAAATTGTCTAATTGGCTAGTTCAGACTCTCTGATTGTGCTTAGATTAATGCGTCTTATTAGCGCGTTACGAATCATGTAAGCTCACAATTAAATATTGGTTCGGAAACATTATTTAAACACCACTGCAATATGACAACTTATTTTAGAAAAAAGATAATAGTGCACTGATCCGTTATTGCTCTAATTTCTTTCTTTAACAAAATTAAAAATCGAACAGTGTATCTAGAAAAGAAATACTAAATTTATAATTTTGATAATATCTACTAATTTAATGAAAAATATTAAACTATATTTTACTGGTACTTTCTTCTTTTTAGCACATTTTTATAAGATTTTGTTTTTCATATAGTTTTACTTTTTCCGTCTGTCCGTCCGTATGTTCACAAAAACTTTTACACCGATTGAAATAGAAAAAACAATTTTAACTAGGGGTAAATATTGCAAAAAACGTAATTTCTTGAAAACACTTTTTTATGTAGCCCCACCAGTTACGGAGCTACAGCCCAGCGATGGCGGAAAAAGTCCTAAATTTAAATTTTTATAACAAGAGTTCTTTTAGGTTTATTTCTTATATGAAATGGTAAAAGACATCTGTTTTAATAAGCTTTAAAGGGGTCCTTAAAACTGAAGAAAGTGTCTCTTATTATACCCGTATGACTATATAGTCAAAGGGTATAATAAATTTGCCATTACGTTTGTGACGCAGAGAAGGAGGTGGTAGATATAGACTCAAGTGTATGGATCGGTACAGAATCGAACAAAAAAAATCGATTTAGCTATGGACATACATGTCCGTCCGTCCGCACGATAACTCAAAAACTAAAGGAGATAGGATCTTGAAATTTTCGCAAAATCGTTTTTATGCAATAACCGTCATCGCTACTGAAATCGAGCCAGTTTTTTCCACGGGTTGGAGTTCTTGTCATACAACTTCTTTTTATAGTTGAGCCTCATATATGAGCGTTGTTTTTCAAGCCGTCATCGCTATTTAAATCCAGCCATTTTGGTCCATAGGTTTGGGTAGCTGCCATACAACTTCTTCTTTTATATGAGTATTACTCTGTACCTATTATCGCTGCGTGTCTGAATTTTTCCAAAAGTAGTTTAGTTTTATGGCTAAAGTTTCTGCAAAATTTGGTTGGTCTACTGCAGTGGTTTCGAGTAGCTGCCATACAATTTCTTATTTTATTTGAGCATTACTCTCCACCTAATGAAGCTGGGTGTCTGAAATTTTGCCAAAAATTGTTTAGTGTAATGGTCAAAGTTTCTGCAAAATTTGGTTGGTCTACTGTAGAGAGTTCGAGTAGCTGCCATACAACTCCTTATTTTATATGAGAAATACTCTGCAACTAATGAAGATGGGTGTCTTAAATTTTGCCAAAAATAGTTTAGTATAATGGCCAAAGTTACTGCAAAATTTGGTAGGTTTACTGCAGAGGGTTCGAGTAGCTGCCGTACAACTTCTTCTTTTATATGAGCATTATACTACACTTAATAAAGCTGTATGTTTAAAATTTTGCCTAGACTAATTAACCGGACGATATAATGTTTATATTACGGTCATACGGGTATCCCAGAGCTGACACAGTCTACTCTACTACACTCCTCCTCGTTTTCTCTTACTTTTGGGCTTTGATATTAGTCCAAAATAATAAAATTGAGATGTAATATCCCAAGTAGCACATTGAGGACTATACAATATGAAAGTTAAGCTTTTATAGTTTTTCAAAACTTTTCTTTAGCTCATTTTATTAGGATATTAAAATTTAACGATTTTAATAGAACCCTTTATTAAAAACTACAAGCATCAGCCTATTTACGAATTTAGAAAATTTTTTGATTCAGTATAGATCTTTCACAAAGCCTCTGTATCTTATTTTATTTTGTGCTAGCTCCTTGATTTGCGTTAACGTTTTTCCTTCTTCTTCAATTTCTTTTGCTATAGTTCCTCTTTATTTAGTTTAAGAATTTCCCACCTTTCGTTTTCCTTTGGAATTCTGGTCATAGGCCTTCCCTAGTGATCGAGTTCTTTTTTCTTATCGCATGGTCATTGCATTTATACTTTATCTCCCCTATGATTAGTTCTATGGGTTTCTGTTTTGTTATTTTCTATTATAGGTCCTGGTTTGAAATTCTCCTTGGCTGGAACATCCTACTTATAATGCACAGATATAAATATTGAAATAATTTTGAGACTATTTTATCTGTGGCCAACATCTATCTGTAGTCATTTTACACATGCTTCGGAAATTCAAAGTTTTATAACTCTCTTAATTTAAATACAACTCTATAAATGACTCAATATAATAAAACTTTAATTTTTCAAAAACATTTTCCAAATTTAGCAAAATGTTTAAAATTTAGAATTAGAATTGCCATAAACTACGCAAATGTCGAACGTATATAATTTTTTATAATATTTTTAATTGGCTCAGTATTTGAATGCTCCGAATGTAATTACATATTTAAAGGGCAGAAGTGTCGAGAACTCAAAGGTTGTGAACCGTAATGTAAGATAGTTAAAAAATTAAGGCGAAAGGTGGGAGCTAAGTTCAATTTAAAAGTTACAACAATGTGCATTTCAACTTTTATAGGCTTGTCTTTCATCAGTTTTAAAAACAATCTAAAGCCCATGTTTTCAAGATTTCGTAATAGAACTGCGTAAATAATATTATAAAAAATTTTATTCATATTTTTTCTTTGTATATTTCTAGTAATAATATAAAAATCCTTGAAAAAATATTTTTTGATTTTGGTAAACAAAAATGTCGAGTAATGTTGATTTATGCAGATTTTATAAAAGAATATTAAAAAAAAAGTTAACACAGAAAGGAAAAAAAGATTTTATTAAAACTAGAAAATTAAAATGAAAAATAAACAACATAAAAAAATATTTTGTTTTCTATTAAAACAAAAAAATTAAATTTTAAAATAAATTGCAGCAGAATATATTAGTATCATGCAAATTATTTTAAATTTTATCGAATTCAATTTTTAAAGTTTGATGAATAAGGTTTAAAGTATTTAAATATCTTAGTTTTAAATAAAAATCTTAAGATATAGGATTCTCTTCAATAAGTTATTATGATTTTAGTTTGCTATAAAGGATAGCATATGTTATTATTTTTTAAACTTGATTAATCGAAGTAACATGTGTTACCAAATACCAAGTTGATAGAGTCAACGTAATTTTTAAGGTGCTCCGCGCATACAAAATTTGAAGTCCATAGGTCAAATCGTTTATAATTTAGAGTAAAGTAAAGAAGAAATCTGTAAAAAGCTTCTGTGCGGCAATGGATTAATGGAATTCAAAAAAAACTTCATTGAGGCTTTACCTCTTTGACCTAAGCAGTACTTCGCAAAATTAGAAGTAATTTCCTTCCAAAATTTTTTTTGGACAATCGTCTCGCCTTCATGGGTCAACAAATCCCAAGTCTGTTAATAGTGTCAAATCAATTCTCAAGAAGCAACAGGTGTAGAAAATTTGAAGTCAATCGGTCAAACCGCTTTCATTTAAGAACAAAGAAGTTTAAGTACTTGCTCAACAGCCCCAACTTAGAGCAACATTTTTAGCCATCGTATGCTTTTCGTACCCAAAACCCTCTATTCACAAAATTTTCAGTATAATGTGCCGAGCAGTTTAGAACTCTTTTAGCTTTATCCAAATAAACAATAAATTTTCACTTTTATATAATATAATGATATTTGAATGTTTTAAATTATATTTGGTTACCAAGGGGATTTGTAAGTATAAAATATCTATCAATATTGTTTGACCTGTACGGGAATCGAACCCGCATTGAAATGCTTACCCACTGCGGTCCCTATAAATTAATATTACTAGTCTAAGTTTTTAACATTTTTTATATATCATTATTACTAAATTATTACTTCTACCTAATGACATATACCTTGTAGTAATTAAAATGTTACACTTTCTTTTTAATAGTAAGCCTCGACTAGATCACCTTAAACGTTTAAGCTATTACAACCATGGCTGCAGTAAATTTCTGGAAAAAGGGAAAGGTACCTTCGATTTTTCAAACAACTTTAGTAAGATTACTTAATCCGTGGACTTTTGACTTATATTTTAAGTCATAAAACTCCTAAGGAATTTTGACTCATGGAAATTTGTTATATCACCATCTAGGCTGTCAAATTATTTAAAAATCTTTTGAAGTCATTTTAATTATGATAAACTTATCTTTAAACTTATCAACGGTCTAAATTCATTCTATATAATAAAATAAAATTATTTTTAGTATTTTTGGACTCTAATTATATAATATTTGAATCAGATATAATAATATATAATATTATAAATCTGTTTCAAAAAAAAAATACTCAAAAATAATTAATAATCACCCAACTAAACGATTATACGCCACTCCATTTCATGAATTTTTATTTTAAAAAATTTTATATTTAAGTTTAATTGACAATTCAAAAATTTTGGAAAAAAAAAAATTTTTCTTTGTTCTGAGTTCCTTATCCGTGTTGTTTACCTCAAAAAAGAAGAAACTTAAAATCTGAAATGGGTGTGAAAAGGAATCAATTAACTGTCAAAGTTTCTTTTTCACTTTTCTTTTGTTCACTAACCGAATCAAATTTAAAACACTCTTGAATTTGTCTTATAAAAGACGAAATTTTCAGCTAAATTTGTAAAATAAAAAAATAAATTCAAAAAAAAATTCTAAGATATTGAATTTTAAAAGAAAAACCAGAAGAAATAGCCTAAAACTTTTTGTTCATTAAAAAAAAAAAAATTGAAGAAAACTAAAAAATTCCAATCGAATATTCTAATTTCAATAAATTTTATTTAATTCTTTGGAACATTTTTAAATATTTAACTTTTTTTTTACCTCTGAATAATAAATTAATATTTTTGGCTTTTTTTTATCAAATCTATTATTCAGGAATCTGATTTTGAAATTTTATAATATATATAAGATGCACTTTCTAACATAAAAATAAATGACTTAATTAAGTTCGTTTTTTTGGAATAGTGTAAGATTGCCAACTGATTATACACATATCGACGTAGTAGTACGATACACCTCAATCCTCATTTAAACTCATCACAGATTTATTGTTCCAAATTTCATGTATTTAATTTTCAATTTCCAATTTTATTAATTCATATAATATGCTGATACGTTCTAGAGAGGCATGTAGGAGTCATCCGAAAAATTACTTTAATTCTTCCAAATTCCAAAGCATAAAGAACACAAAACAGTACACTTATATATAGCAAATTTCAAGTTTTTATCTTTATCAGTTTTGAAGATATGCCTTTGCGGCTTTAAGAGGTCTGTGATAAGAACGAAAACTATATCTACTGCTTGCATAATGGAAAAAGCATAGCACTAATTTGTACCAATTTTCAAGTTTCTATCTTTATGAATTTTGAAGATATGCTTTTACAATCTTGAGGAGTGTTCGGGATACCAAAACCTGGGTGGCGGTTAATGAACGAAGAAGAGTGTAGTAGAGTTAACTGTATCAACTCTGGGATATCCTTACGACCGTCATATAAACATTATATCATCCGGTTAATTACTTTTGGAAAAATATCTAACATACAGCTTTATTTGGTGTAGCGTAATGCTCATATAAAAGAAGGAGTTATATGGCAGCTTCTCGAACCCTCTACAGTAGACCAACCAAATTTGTAGTAGTTTTGGCCATTACACTAAAATACTTTTGGCAAAATTTCAGAGACCTAGCTTTAATAAGTACAAAGTAATGCTTATATAAAAAAAGAAGTTGTATGGCAGGTACTCGAACCGGTGAACCAAAATGGGCTGGATTAAATAGCGATGAGGGCTATTGCATAAAAACGAATTTGTGAAAATTTTAAAATCCTAGCTCCTTTTTTTTTGAGTTATCGTGCGGGCGGACAGACGGACGAACATACGTAGCTAAATCGATTCTCATCCGATCCATTCACTTGGACATATATCAAACGTAATGACAAATTTATTATACCCTTTTGACTAATAGTCATATGTGTATAAAAAGTGTCAAATCAAGATTGTACTAATTTTAATAAATAATAAATTTGGGTATAATAAATTTGCCATTACGTTTGTGACGCAGAGAAGGAGGGGGGGTAGATATAGACTAAAGAGTATGGATCGGATCAGAACCGAAAAATAAATCGATTTAGCTATGTATGTCCGTCCGTCCGCACGATAATTCAAAAACTAAATGAGCTAGGATCTTGAAATATTCGCAAATTCGCTTTTTTGCAATAGCCGTCACCTCTATTTAAATTTAGCCATTTTGCTCCATGGGTTCGGGTAGCTACCATACAACTTCTTTTTTTTATATTAGTATTACTCTGTACCTATTACAGCTGCAGAAGTTTTATGGTCAAAGTTTCTGCAAAATTTGGTTGGTCTACTGCAGTATGTTCGAGTAGCTGTCATAAAACTTCTTATTTTATATGAGCATTACTCTCCACCTAATGAAACTGGGTGTCTGAAATTTTACTAAAAAGAGTTTAGTGTATTGGCCAAAGTTTCTGTAAAATTTGGTCTACTGTAGAATGTTCGAGTAGCTGCCATACAACTCCTTCTTTTATATGAGCATTACACTACACCTAATGAAGCTGGGTGTCTGTTGCTAAAAATAGTTTAGTGTAATGGCCAAAGTTACAGCAAAATTTGAATGGTCCACTGCAGAGGGTTCGAGTAGCTGCCATACAACTCCTACTTTTATATGACTTTTCCACTACACTTAATAAAGCTGTATTGTTGAAATTTTAATTATATAACCGGATGAAATAATGTTTGTATTACGGTCATACGGGTATCCAGAGTTGACACAGTCTACTCTACTACACTCTTCCTCGTTTTAACCTAATTTTATCTTCTTAAGTATGGGAAAGAGTACGTTGAGCAGAACTATTGCAAGTTCTATCTGTTTTTTTTTATTGAAGAATAGTTCACTTGGTGTTACAACTAACTGTCCCAAAAATGTGCCTTGGAGCGAATTCAGTTCTTTAAGGATGAAAAAAAAGTAAATATCCTTGTTTATTTAAGGTGTTTTTTAAAAACACTGTTACTTGTTAGTGGAAAATTTGATGAGATAAAGTTCAACCAATGCAATCTATTATTTGTATTATGTAGAATAGTGTAATGAAAATTGATGAAAGAAAACATGTTGCACTTTTTTTTACCCGATGCAGAACTCTGAAAGAGAGTATTAATTCTTCGAATCAAGTGTTTTTCCACAAGGTGACAATAGTAGAGATTATTCAACAGCGATTACTAAAACTTTAACTGGATAAAGCGATTTTTGAGGCAGCACTGGGATAACGAATGATACTATAATTTGGTGCACATGCTTACTTCTTTACCAAATATTTTCAAAGGAAATAAAGGAACGAAGTTGATGTTTTTTTAAGGTATAAAAAGCGTTTTAAGGCGAAAAAAACTCAAAAAAAAAATCACTTTAAATTTCATTCTCTTATGCTTTAAAAAAAGTAAAATTCAAACTTAAAATAGCTACGGCATATTTTTATATTACAAAAAAAATTTAATATTTGTTGAAATGAAAAATTTATTTTTAAATACACAAAAACAAATTTTCTTTTTTCCATATCAATCCTTTTATATTTTTCTTTTGATCTAGATAATATATATATACACATTGTAAATAAAATCTTTTCTACCAAAAGTGTTTAGCAAATAACCCTTTTTTATTAAAATAAGATATAGGATCCCGTTTAATGCACTAAAATATAATATCTTTTAAAATATACATTAGTTAAATTAGGTTCTTAAATATGTAAAGAAAAATTCTTGAGATTTATTTTATTTTTGTTGGTTTCTTATTATATATCTAAGAAATAAATAAAGACTTGGGACATTTGGGACTGTGTGTTTTAATTTTTGACGATAAAAAAATTGAATTAACATTCTTTTTCAAATAATCCATAGAATGAAATTGGAGCTACAATCATTTGCACTTACAGCGGTTTTCTTATACGACAACAAAACTTTAAATGATTCATTTTATATCAAACTTTCTTAGCGTTAGGCTAATAAATTCTCTTTGAAAAAGATTAAATTTTAATTTAATTTAATTATTAAAATTAAATGGTGACCGGAAATGGTAGATACCAGAATTAGTAGATACAAAAGTAGGCAGGTATGCGAAATGCTTGGCATAATGCAACAAATAAGCATAGAATCAACATCTTTCACTCTGTAAATTTTATTAAAAATGTTGTCAATTTTTATCAATATGCCTTATTTATAATAAATATACAAATAATTAAATGAAATGTCCTTAATATTAAAAATTCTAAATTAGTAATTATTTGAATATTATTTCTAAGATTATTGAGTTGAAATTCGTTCTAAAACTTAAGAGGTTAAAATTTTCTTTTTGCTGCAATCCAATCTGAATTTCAATGCACGTTGAGAGCATTTTTAAATGTTGTCATTTTTAAATTTACTGTTATTATTCAAAATATTTTAACTATCTGTGATAATTTTATTTCATATTCATTTGATTTGATTTTATTCTTTATGTAAGTAATTTCTAGGCAACTTCTTTCTAAATTAATTCTAAATTATTTTCATGACGTCATGTATCAAACTTTGTCTCGGATAAACTTCCGGAAAGGGGTTGTGAGCTATCAAGATGACGTCATCACATAACGGTACTAAATATCTCAAAGTTTCCGAATATATATACTATTAGTTCCGATGACGCCACCTAGTGGTCGAAAAATGTATTACAAAAATTTCCTAAGATTTTGTAGCATTTTAATTAAAATGTTATATTTTTCCTGTAAGACAATAAACTGGAACCAATATCTTACAATATTGTAAGGCATGATATTTTCTTTCAAAAACATCTTGTTTCATCGGAATCGGTGTTACCGTTTTTGAGATATTGCAATTTCAAGCGGAAATTTAAAACAAAAAAAAAAAATTTTGAACTTTCAGAAAAACCACTATAAGTATGAAATTTTCAAAAACACCCTGTATTTTTTATTATACTGTTAGAAAAGTCTTTTGACACTCTTTCCAACGGTATATAATAAGTAGGATATATTTTGACAAATAGTCCCACCAGAGAACATAAATGAAAAACTGACACAACAATTGAATTAAAAAATACATTTTCATACTTTATTTCTTATAAATTTATTTTGCCTTTTTGTTTTCCAGTTGAAATATGTATTTTAAAATGTAAGAAAGCACTTTAGACTTGGATACAATATTGAGTTTTGTTTTGGTATTTTGTTTCAAGGAGTTTTTGGAGGTGGCAGCCCCGTAGTTTAAGATTTTTGTTGTTGAAATTTTGTATGTAAAAATATAATTATTGGTGCTAGAGTTGGCTACAAAATCAGAATTATGCGCTTTTTCCAGAAAACTTATAAACATATATATACACAAGAATCTGAATTAGAAGAGATTTTAGAGTTGAATTCTAAATCAGGATTGCCGCTTTTTCCAGATATTTTTATGTATGTTTGTATATACAATGTTAGAAGAGATTTTAGAGTTGGATTCTTAATCAGGAGATCCGCTTTTTCCAGAAAATTTATAATATATGTGTATATGTATATTCAATATTAGAAGAGATTTTATAGTTAGATTGGAAAGAGTGTCAAAAGAGTGTCGTTGGAAAGAGTGTCAAAAGACCTTTCTATTAGTATCATAAAAAATACAGGGTGTTTTGGAAAATGTCATACTTATAGTGATTTTTTTGAAAGTTAAAAATTTTTTTTTTTTTTGTTTTAATTTTCCACTTGAAATTGCAATATCTCAAAAATGGTAGCACCGATTCCGATGAAACAAGATGTTTATGAAAGACAATATCATGCTCTACAATATTATAAGCTGTTGGTTCCAGTTTATTGTCTTACAGGAAAAATATAAAATTTTAATTAAAATGCTACAAAATCTTAGGAAAATCGCCACTAATAATTTATATATTCGGAAACTTTGAAATATTTAGTACCGTTATGTGATGACGTCATCTTGATAGCTCACAACCCCTTTCCGGAAGTTTATCCAACTTGTCTTCCATCTTGTTGCGTATATTTTATTGTATTTTAAAAACCTATTGTTATATTAGGAACCTATATGTTTTAAAAAATAATAAATAAGTATTTGATTTGGTTTATATTATTATATAGGTATTGCCTTTTTTGAACACAAAAACATTCGAATTAATGGATTACGTGACATGAATTTAACTTATATTTTTGTAAAAAAGGAAATAAATAAACTTAAATAGTAATAAATATGCGTTAAATGAATGGTTTATACCCAAATAGAAGAAACAAACATTTCATTTTTAAATTTAGTGAATGTTAAGATGTGGTAATTTATAATCAATGTAGATATATTCAATCACATCATTTTAATTTATACAACAATGATTAATATAATTGTTTATGTTAAAAAAAAATTAACAGCATGATATATTCTGTAATATTTAAATCAATATTGTTTGAAGAATTTAAAGTTTAAGATGAGCGCTGTTTCAGATCAAAATTTGGTATTTTTTATTTCGTAAAAGTAAGTACTCCTCTAAAAATTTCAAGCTCCCAATTCAAACCGTAAGTTATAAGTGGCCAAGTATTTTACAGTAATTGAGTTTCGCATAACGATAAATTGAAGTAACGTATGACAATGAAATGCATTTAATTAAATTTATAAAGCTTATTAGAAAGTTGTTGGGTTTTTTTGAAGTTTAGAGGCTGTTGTTCTATAGTGGGTGGGACTACACAAAAAAAAATCTTCCATAAATTATTTTTTTTGGCATGAAACATAATTACGGCACTTTGTAAAACCCAGACGTTTTAGTATGTCTAAATTTTTTTTAAATCTCCGAAAAGCAGATGAACTCGTTTTAGTTAAATTGTTTAAAATTAATATTTAAAATTATAATTAAAAATTCTGGTGATTGATTATTCATTTAAAAATATTACATAATATATGTGTTATATTAAACATACCTATGTTTTAATTAAACATAAATGTAATTAAATTGTAATTTTAAAATAAAATAAAACTCAGTTTAAAATATTACAATTATTTTTTATTATTAAAAAAATATTCTACATTATTGAAGTAATGACAATTATATTATGACGTTAAAAGACATAATGTCACAATGTCTCACAAAATCTCACAAGTCACAATAGCAACTATTATGACTTATATGACATATTTATGTTATATTTTAAGTTATTATGTCTAAACCATTATTTACTCGTAAATAATAACTGATTTGAATTAAGAGATGGAAGACTTTTTTGAGTTTTTAGAATAGATCACTTTTTAGCTTTATTTTTCTTAAAAATTTTACTAATTTACATTGTAAATTAATTACAATTAAATTGCATGCCTGTTATCATTTTAAACAATAAACAGACGAAAAGGCAACTGATTTAAAGAGAAATTGATTTTATTGAGTACATTTTAAAATCCTTTTTTTAAAAAAAATTTGTTGAAATAATACCTGAATACCTGAATTTAAATTGGAAAATTTTTAATTTATTTAAACTGTCTATTAAATGACAAAAATATGACATATTTTACAATCAAGAAGTATGCAATATGCACAAATTTAATATAATACTATTAATAATAAATGCGTACCTACCTACTTATTATCAAAAATAATTAATATGTTATTTTTTTAAGTTATATAATTACAATTAATATCCACTGTTTTTAATTGAATGAAATTCACAATAATATTATAGAAAACTTTATATTATAACTTTATTACTAGAGTCTTATATAACCTACTTTTTATTAATTTGAATTGAACAAATTAAAATTTATTAAAATTAATTTGTATATATTTAATTTATTTTTTTTTTATTGAAATTTAGTCACTTCTTTTCAGACACAATTGTGTAATATGGAAAAAAAATTAATTAAATTAACATTCAGAAAATTACATAGATTGTTAATTTTAAATTTTTCTATATTTTAAATAAAAAAAAATTAAATTTACGATTATTTAAAATATATGTAATTCTCAAAGTAATAATTTAAAATCATGCATCCTGCTAAATCAACGTGAACATACATCATTTAAACTGATTTAACTGATAAAGTGTCAGCTGTTATGAATATGATTATACAGGCATTACATTGAAATTTAATTATATATTTTACAAAGTTTTTCATAACATTGGTATATTAGTATTAACGTATTAAACTAGATTCCCACTATACCGACATCGTTATGGTTTAATACGCTGCAGGATTAAATTTGATTTTTTTCTTTTCCGTCTAATAATTGCCAGTCTTTAATGAATGGAATCGATTTATTAATATTGTCTTAAAAAAGTTAAATGTTTATTGCTTCTAAAGGTAAGCTTCCGTTAGGAACCTTCCAGGACATGGTTTGAATATGATTTTTTAGTAATTTTCTTTGACTATTGAAGACCTACTGTCAAAATTTTAGAATTATATAAACCAATTTTAGTATTTGATCTAGAAGTATAATAAATTTAGGTTTTGGAGAAGTGCATTTATTTCTTTCTATGCATAACCGATTTAAGTATCTATTTATCAATATAACATAGAAGACTTGATTTTCCAAGTGATCTATAAATTATTTTGAAGAAATTAAATTTAAGTTCCGAAACAGCTCTATTTCACCATTTAACGTAGATACATTTTTCTAGTTTCTTTGGACATTTTGCTAATTAGTCAAATAAAAGTAGTATAAAATCAGAAGTTACATTCTGCAAATATTTAAGGAGTTTTTAATAATTTAGTCCAAAATGGTCCAAGGTCATGCACTGCCTCTATATACATCATAATAGAAAGATTTGATGACTTCAACTTTTATTGAGTTCAAGGCAATTAGATAAGCTAGTAAAGTAAGTACATATATTCCTACAAGAGTATACTAGTTTTTCTAAAAATATTTCACAAAAGTTAGAATTAAGTGCTTTAATATAGGCACCACATCAAGATGTTATTAAAATGTAAAAAATGCTCTACTAGAAATCCCAATAAAGCTACTTTTCTATTCTTACAATTACGACAAATTAATATTCTGTATCCATAGTTATACTTAAGTTCATGTGTAGACAAAATCTTAAATGGAGACTACATGATCAAAATGAACTTTACTGCAACATTTAAATAACTAGCAGAGATTTAGTAAACATTTCATTTTATGTTATATACCTAATTATTACATACGCTTTTAAAGGAAAATTCCTACATACCAATCATATTTTTTTAGCACATTTTCAAAAAATTTTGTAAAAATGTGCCTATATAGCTTCACTCTGTCCGTCCGTCCGTCCGTTTATTTACAAAAACTTTTACACCGTTTGAAATAGAGTAAAGAAATTTTAACCATGGCTAGTTTTTGCAAAAAAAATAATTTCGTAGAAAAAATTTTTTCTGTCCTATATTTAAATGGTTATAACAAGAGTTTTGTCAAATATATTTTCAATCTGAAAACGGCAAACGAAAGCTGGTTTCATAAACTTTATAAATTTTTGACAGGCAAATGTTTAGGGTTGCGGTACGGTTTAGGTACGGTACTAAAATTTAACATTACGCAAAACTAAATTTTTGCAAAATTTTTGGCCACATATATCTTCTGAATGGTTCAAGCTAGGGTCTGGGAGAAGTTACATCCTCAAAAGTTAATAGGAGTCGGTTAACAAAATTTTTTTGTCAAGCCCCCTGTTTAGAAGCTATAAGGGCTCGAAAATTGAAATTTTGCTATTTTTAAGCACCTGTAACTTGAATACCTGTCCAATTTTTTAATTAATATACAAAATGTGAAGGTCCAACATTATATTTTAACATATGTTAAAGGGTTTTCTTAAATTTAAAAGCGGTTCCTCAAATTGAAGAAAGTGTCTCTCAGTTTTACCCATTTTTGCTTAGATAATAAAATTCTAAGTAAAATTCCAAATTTTGGTTTAATTCTTAGAAACTACAAAATTGGAGAGGGAGGGGGGAGGGGGACATGAAGTCAGGTCCTTGAGAAAGTTGGCTCTTTGAACTTTAAAATAAAAAATTTACGGTTTTTATAAGTAAGCACTAACTTAGTCACCAACATATATATTTCCTTAATTAAACGCTAATATTGAAGCTTCAACATTATATTCCGATAAAATACTTAGTATGAAACACTATATTATTTTGAAAATGTGCTTTTTTAAAAACCCTTGGTTTTTTATCATCACTTGTTTATTGTTTACTATTCCATTTATGCAAAAGATCAAAACGTTAGTAGACGTAATTATACTAAATTATTAGATGTTCTAGTTAAATTTTAATAAAACAGTGAAAAATGTTATAGATTATAAAATGTATGGTATTTACAAATTAGATCAAAGTTTATTAGTTATAATAACTAAAATGTGGTTAGGTTTTACAACATTGTATATAATATTTAGGTACTACAAATGGCGGTTGCTAATTGAGAGAATTGTAAAATTTGTAATTAGAATTTAAGGTCAAAAATTTTTAAAATAAAAACAAAATTTATACTGAAAACACACAAACCATTTTTTCAAAATTTTATTCATTTAAAAACAAAATTTGTCTGAAATGTATCATTGGAAATGTTGAATTTAAATTATTATAATTTAAGTTTTTTCAAAAAGTTGAATATTATACCAATATAACTAAGTGAAATTTTAACCCTCATTTACCTATTAATTTGAAAGAATGAATTCAAAATCAGAATTGTAAAGAAAACTAGAATTACAAAATTTTTAGGTCTCTCATAACTTGAGCTAATGATATGCGCTCACGGATTAAGCGGTCTAAAGTCTGGGGACTCATCATTTAAGTGAATTTAAAATTTTACTAATAAAATTTAAGTCAGCTCATAATTTGAGTATGTTCAATAATGAATCCGCCCTATGAGCGCATGTTTTTGCTCAAATTATGAGCGGATTTAAAATATGAGTTGAGCAATTAGTTTATTTTACCAAATGAGACCTCATACAAAAAGGTACTCAAAATTTGGTTGAAATATTTTTGTTTGTTCATTAAGTTTGTTGTACCAAATTATAAAAATTTCTCTATTCATTACAATTTTAGAATCTCAGATTACATTTCCTGATATATTTAATGAAAAAATCCTACGAAATAGACATGGTTAGTGAATATTGTATTCTGAGACTGGCTTATTACTAAAATCACTCAATTAACTAAATAGTAAATAAGTCCATAGTCGTCGTTCAAGGTTAAATATTTCAGAAATTATAACATATTTATATGATAACTCCGTATTTAAGGGTTTTTAAAAACAATACAGTCGGCAAGGAAAAATTTTCACTAATTAAATTTAAAATTTTTATATTTATTTTTTAAAATCATCAATATTTTATTTTTTGGACATAAAAAGCAGACCGAGAATCCTTGTTCAAAAATAATGCCTGAACGAAGTACATCAAGGGTATTATAATATTTCAGAATTTCTGAAGAAATGCCAAAAATTATAAAATCAAATCTGATGTGCTATTTTTTTCCAATATGGAAATAGCACAAAAATATTATTATATTTATTCATTTTTGTTGTTTTCTGCTATTTTATCGTTCAATACTAACTTTTTTTACAGTTGTTTTACTTAAAAGCTTAACAATGAATACAATAAGTTAAATGTCACCTATAGTGTTTTTCACTTGTGCTTTTGTAGTTTTTAATTATTTTCACTTGTAAAGTAATTTATTCTAAAAGAAACGAGGAAGAGTGTAGTAGAGTAGACTGTGTCAACTCTGGGATACCCGTATGACCGTTACATAAACATTATATCATTATTATTACAAACATTAATTACTTTTGGCAAAATTTCAAACATACCAGCTTTATTAGGTGAAATATAATGCTCATATAAAAGAAGGAGTTGTATGGCAGCTACTCGAACCCTTTGCAGTAGACCAACCAAATTTTGCAGTAACTTTGGCCATTAAACTAAACTATTTTTAGCAAAATTTCAGACACCCAGCTTTAATAGGTATAGAGTAATGCTCATATAAAATAAGAAGTTGTATGGCAGCTACTCGAACCCTTTGCAGTAGACCAACCAAATTTTGCAGTAACTTTGGCCATTACACTAAACTATTTTTGGCAAAATTTCAGACACCCATCTTTAATAGGTATAGAGTAATGCTCATATAAAAGAAGGAGTTGTATGGCAGCTACTCGAACTCACTGCAACAGACCAACCAAATTTTGCAGAAACTTTGGCCATAAAACTAAACTACTTTTGCCAAAATTTCAGACACGTAGCTGTAATAGGTACAGAGAAATACTCATATAAAAAAATAAGTTGTATGGCAGCCACCCGAACCCATGGACCAAAATGGCTGGATTTAAATAGCGATGACGGCTATTGCAAAAAAACTAATTTGCGAAAATTTCAAGATCCTAGCTCCTTTAGTTTTTGAGTTATCGTGCGGACGGACGGACGGACGGACGGACGGACGGACGGACAGACGGACAGACGGACGGACGGACGGACGGACGGACGGACGGACATACATAGCTAAATCGATTTTTTTTTCGATTCTGATCCGATCCATACACTTGAGTCTATATCTACCCCCCCTCCTTCTCTGCGTCACAAACGTAATGGCAAATTTATTATACCCTTTGACTATATAGTCATACGGGTATAAAAATGAACATTTTTAGTATATTTTCAAAAAATTTTGAAAAAAATGTAGCTACCTCTATAAATTTACACTGTTCGTCTGTTCGTCTGATTGTGTGTGCACATTTACTCCAGCAAGCCTTTTATTTCAATTGTTATAACAAAAGTTCTATTATTCATATTTTCAAATTGAAAACGTCAAAAATTAGTTTTTAATAATAGGATTTACACTTATATATATGACACAAATATACAGGGCTGCTAATTGGTCCTTCAATTAACAGTTATAAGGAATTTCAAACTTTGCAAAATTCTTGAATTTTTTAATTTTCCAAATATAGCAAATCTTAAAAAATAAGAATGAGACCTTTATGAAAATTTCCTTGTATGGCTAATCGTTACAAATAGGTAGTTGTTATCTGAAAATTTGCAATCTTTGAACCCCTGTAACTTGAAAAATTGTCCAGCTATACAGTTAATGAAAGTTTTTAAAAAGTTATTTCCCAATAGGTACACTTTTTAACCAAAACTTATATTATAATAGATAATAGATAAATATTTTGTTTAATATTGAAAATATGCTTTTTTAAAAACCCTTGGTTACTCTTTTTTTTTCATTCATTTTCATGATTTTATACTACTTTTTTAATTTGTTATTGTTGAAGAATTCTTAAAGCAAATTATTTGCATACTAACACTTAAAAAAAACTTAAATGCAATGCAGTGTAGTTATTGTCATTGAAATGTGTATTTATATAAGGACATGTATTGTATTGTTACATTTTTTAATGAATATTGTATAGACTTTCTAACAAGATTGACTATTTATAAACTAAATAAAAAAATATAACTTGAAGTTTTTCTTTTTTTTTCTATCTCATTTTCTTGCTAAAAAAAACCTATAGGTAAAGTGAATTAAGATTAAAAGATACAATAAGCTGTGTTCGATAAAAATGTCGTTTCGAACTAATTCAAGATAATATCGAAAAGAATTTGAATTAGGAAATTTCTTGATAAAATTGGGTAATTAATGTGTAAAACTATACCACCATTGTTCTATGAATTTTTTTGTTTATAATAAATACAAAAATATATTTTGTAGATTTATATTAAATTATATATTATACATATGCATATTTTTATACGCGTATGACTATTTGTCAAAAGGGTATACTAAATTTGCCACTACGTTTGTGACGCAAAGAAGGAGGGGCGGTAGATATAGCCTCAAGTGAATGGATCGGATCAGAATCGAAAAATAAATCGATTTTGCTATGTATGTCTGTTCGGTATCACAAAAAATAAAGGAGCTAGGATTTTAAAATTTTCACAAATTCTTTTTTATGTCATTTTGATGCACGGTTTCGAGTACCTGTCAAAAATTGGCAAAAAGTGCTCGCAAATTTTGCCAAAAATAGTTTCGTGTAATGGCCAAAGTTACTGAAAAATTTGGTTGGTCTACTGTAGAGGGTTCGAGTAGCTGCCATACAACTCCTTCTTTTATATGAGCATTACACTACACCTAATAAAGCTCTGTGTTTGAAATTTTGCCAAAAGTAATCAACCCGATGATATAATGTTTATATTACGGTCATACGGGTACCCCAGAGTTGACACAGTCTACACTACTACACTCTTCGTGGTTTTTTATATATTTGTCCAGATAAATGATGTGTAATAAATGCATTCAAATAAATGTGGTTGGTTGAATGTGTTCTTTTACACAAAAATAAAGTAAATTATAGTACAAATGTTTAGTTGGATTTGTTCAATTAAAGAAAATAAAATATAATCATCATTAACAGATCCAAAAATATTTTATTTCTATTCAAACATAAATTTTATAACTGCATTAGGCATAAAGCTCAACTTTACATGCAAAAAATCCGAACTTTTATCCAAACGAAAACCTCATTTTATACCGCAAATAAGCTTTAACTAGAAATTACTTTAAAAACAAGGCTTTATTTCTATATTGAAATTATAAATAGTTTTACTTTTAAAAATTCCAACAACTAAATAAGAGTAAACACCCTAACACATTAGATAGAAAATATTTTATTTGTTAAACAATTCAAAACATTTTAAAACTCCATGGCATTTCGAATGGTTTCTAATGAATGAAACAGTATAAAATTTTGGTTTAAATAATATTAAAGCTCTTAAATTCAGCCTCTTAAACAGCATTGAACATATTTTAAGGTGCAATGCATTTATTTTAAATATCCAAAATTCGTTCAAATCATGAGACACAAACTATCGTATATGCTATATAATATATATAATATTGAATGTAATTTTAAAATAACTCTTAATATTTTAATATAATGGACGAAACTTATTCAACCTACCAACTTTCGAAGTGTTGCCGTCACGATATTAAAATATAATTAATATTGTTATATGTACTGAATTGTAAAAAGTTAAATAAGGTGCTTAAAATATTCAGTTGTAGTGACATTGAATAACTTTACATAAAATACAAACTAACGCTAAACATTCATTGTGTCACTAGATAATTATCAATACTGTATATTATATAGTGTTGACATTTACTTAGGTCCATAAAAATATGACTGTGATTATTTTATGAAAACTAACATATTATAATAAAATAATAATAAAATATATATACGTATATATATGTATATATATATAAAGGAATTTAAAAAAAATGTTTTAATAGTGCCATTTATGTGATACATGATTATAATGGCTTAGTAAAAGTGTTTTTTGTGGTTTTTGAGGTAAATGGTAAAAAAAACTTTAAAATGTGGTTAGTAGATGCACACATACCAGTTTGTAAATGAAAAGTGAATGAATATAAACAAAAATTTTGTTAATCAAAAAAAATATTAATTTATTGTGTTTTTACAATTTTTTTTAATTATTGAAGCAATTTAATTCTTTTCAAAAAAATCCGACAAAAATGAGGAGGTTTAAATATTTGATTGAAAACCAATGGGTCTTAATAAATAATCTGAAATAGCTCTGGGATATCTGTATGACGTAATATCGACATTATATCATCCGGTTATTACTTTCAAAATTTTAAATGCATAACTTATTAGGCTTTCAGTTATGTACAACAGAAAATATAAGTTGAAAGGCAGCTCTTCGAATCTCTTCTACTACACCAACTTTATTTTATTAAGACGTTGGCCATTAAAGTTAACTACTATTAACAAAGTGTAATCCTCATATTAAAGAAGAATTTGTATGGCAGGTACTCGAACAGAGTAGAGCAAGCTGGTTGAATTTTTGGTTAAATTTCAATAGAGATGACGGCTATTGCATAAAAACAAATTTGTGAAAATTTCAAAATCCTAGCTACTTTATTTTTTGAGTTATCGGGGGGAGTGGGCGGACCGACACAAATAGCAAAACCAATTTACTTTTTGACTCTGATCCGATCCATACCATTGAGTCTATATCTCTTCCCCCTTCTTCTCTGCGTCATAAACGTAATGGCAAGTTTATTACACTCTTTTGACTATAGTAATGACTATAGTAATTGGGAGCAAGGCAAGGTTGTAAAAAGCTAAAATTTCTACTCAACTTATAGTTCAAATTAAATTTTGAGTTTGCTTAAATGTTGCGAGTCCACTCATAATTTATACTACAAATTGTTTTGGAGTTTCCATCATTACGATACCATATAGTTCCATATCTATTTTTGATTCGTTATTATTAAGTTCTTCTATTTACCACTTTGATTATAAATTTATACTTATTTTTATTAAAAATTTGGTAACACTGGCCATTTGTTAAGAAAAATTACTTTTTCAATAATTTTCATTCTTATTTATACTTGGAGCTTTTGTTTGATGCTGTTTGTAGTCAGCCAAGTTTCACTACCATAGAGAAGTGTTGACATTACACATGCTTTGAATATTCTAATATTAGTTTTTCTTATTATTCGGCCGCTTTTCCATATTGGGCTTAATTCACCAAAGGCATCTCTGTCTCTACATAGACTTTTGTTAACATTTTTTTCTGTACCTCCATTTGTTGTCACTGTGCTACCTAAGTAGGAGAAGCTATCAACATATTCGTCCGACTGTCCTTCTATTGTGATGGCATCACATTTCTTACAAAAATATCTTATCCCAATACTCTTCACTTACTGAAAATCTTTTTTACCGTTTTTCAATTGACTCTTCAAAAATTTATTTAAAATAAAATTTAAGAATTTAATAAACCTATTTCTAAACTAATTTAAAAACTTCAAACAACTTTAAGATATCTTAATAATAATAGTTGTAGTATATTATATAGTTAAACACTTATTATAGAAATAATATTTATTATACTTTGTGTAATTCAAATTAATATATTTTAAATGGTTCATTTAACAATTTCATTAACTTGTTTAGTAAAATTAATTAGATTTTTCATCAACGTTCCATTTACTTTCTGACACTAAAGATATACAATATTATTTAAAAAATTTATTGATATACAATAATAATAAGTGTTAAGTATTAACCTAAGAAATAATTTAACTTTTCAAATCAAAAAAAGGAAGTTACTTGACCACAAAGCAATAAAATGTTAAGAATTTGAGGAAAAAATTTTTCTAAGTTAATGATCCAATAAGGGAAGAATGGAAAATTTTCAATTATTTTCAAAGAAATTTTTTTGTAAAATTCATCATTAATTTCAATTATAACATTTACATAACTACAACTGTATAATATCTATATAATAAGTTATAGATATTGTTGAATTAAAACCATTCGAAGATTACCCAAAGTATTTTAAACAAGAGAATATTGATTTTAAATTAGAAAATTAATATATTGGATTATTTTTGTGTCTATATTAGTCAAGTACAGTTGAATTTATTTAAAGTAGGGTTAAACTTATTTTAGTTTTCAACCCCTACTGACAATGGCTATTATATTATGTATAAAATTGTGAAATTATTTTAAAAGGAAATAATATGTATATTATTTTATAGATATGCTTACATATAAAACTTTCATTGTAGCTATTTTTATACTTGAAAAATTTTGTTTAGTTTGGAAGTTTTTCTTTCTTAAATTTTAGTTTTTTTGTTCTAATTTTTCCTACAGCGGTTTTAACAACTATTTTAGGTTGTCTTGGTTTTACTTTAGGTTGGAAAAAAACTACTTATATGCTCCAAAATTTTCTACAGATATTTCCCTTTCTTTTTTTTTTTTCCCAGAATTACTGTACGAGGCTAATCTGGGTTGTGTTGGACTTTAACAAATTAAAATCACCCCCCGTTTTTTTCAATCAATAAATTTGAACAACACAAATCGAATATAAGTACTCATTCATTAATTCTCATCCATTTTAAGATTTGGATAATGTTATAAAGTTTAGGGAGTTAAAAATTTAAGTAACAATCAAAAGGGGGGATAAACAATTATTCAACAATTTTGATTTAAATTATTCGATGTTTAAAATTCTTCTTTTACATAAAATAGAATCTCTTTTTTTATCCGTACGGATGTAGTTCTAAAGGTATATTGAATTTGCCATGACGTTGTGAAACTGTAAATGAGTAGGCGTAGATAAAGATTCAAAGTAAAGGATCGGATCAAAACTGAAAAGTAGCCGTAGATAAAGACTCAAAATAAGGGATCGGATCAAAACGGAAAAGTCAGCCTATTTAGTTATGTGTTCTTCTTTTATATGAGCGTAACTGCATTATAATAAAGATAGGTTCCTGAAAGTTCGGCAAAATTAGTTGAATTCTTTAAGTAAAATTTATGAAAAATTATAAGTCAGCTATTCAAATCCTTTGCATAGTGTAAGTTGTTCGAATAGCTGACATACAACTTTCACTTTCTTTCATACACAACTCAGATTTATTAATGAACTTTTTATTTAAAATTACCAGATGATAAAATGTTTATATTATATTCGTGCAGGTATCCTACAGTGGGCACAGTCAAATCCACTCTCCTCCTCTAGTTTAATATTCAAATTAAATTTTTACAAGTTAATACAAATATTTCCTGAAATTCTTTATAGTTTCAATTTATGATGTTAAAGCATATGAAAAATATGAATCAAAAAAATTTTTTATTACACGAGTATAGAAATCTCGGTTAAATTTAATAGAAGCAGGAAATTGAGGTTTCACCGTAATAAAATTCCAAGTAATATTTTTAAGGTTTAAGAGAAATTTCCATGTTATATAGTTTTTGCAATCGTTTACTGCCTCTTAGTTTTAGCATAGATCATAAATTTTTCATAATAATTTATTTTTTCTTTTCATATACCTATTATTGAAGTTTAATTTTAGCATTTTATGGTTTTGTTATATAAAATTTATGTAATATGTGGTTAATGATTAAAAAAAAATATTATTTAAGAGTATTTTTATCTTTTACAATACATTTTTATAAAGTTTAAATCTCCGAAAAAATAATCATTGCATTCCTTGAATTCTCCTAAACTTTCAATAGAAACGATAAAAAGAGTGGGTTTTTAATGTTTGGTACATAGCCGAAGTTCAAAAGGGCTTATAGTTGCCACGCCTCTTCAGAACTAATTAAGAAAAAAATTTTCGAAATAATTAAAGTTAGAAAATTGAAATTTGGTACAAGGTAGTTCTGCTTGCTCAACATTTCTGAAATCTGAGAAGAGTTTAAGTACGTATTCGAGTAACTGTTAATTGAATTCGTAGGGTATATGGTATTACTATGGTTACATCGAATTACATTACTTGTTTTTCTCTAAAAAAATCTTAAAAGATTTTTTAAGTATAAATAATTAAAGTATTAATACTATCCTAATCTTATAAATTAGTGGAAAAACCTGTAGACTGTATATATTGTATAGTCTTCACTATTGTCATCTGAAGTATGACATAAGTTCGATCTGTTATTAAAATGGCAAACATCAAAGAAACAATAACTTACACAGTTAATATAATAACTATTACAAATTACAAATAAATATTATTCTGCAAGACATACCTTATTTTAATTCAAAACAGTTAAAATTATAACAGTATACCTATACTTGAAAATATTTAATTTAATACTCCGAATACATAAATTATTTCGTTTGTGTCTGCTATCAATATTTTAATGAAAACCATATTTATGCATTTGTATGCATTTATGCATTAAGCTGCAATATTTTCTATTCATCTTCATAATATTATTCAAATTCAACATTAATTTCATATATGTACTTACTATTGACGTACAATAGTTCTACTTAAAACAACACTTGACTTTTTGATTTCAATAAAAAAATGGGTTAAAATTATTATATACTCCTAAGCCATAGAATTACTAGTACGAAAGCCCCGTAACAGGTGGGGCTACAGAAAAAAATTCAATAAAAAAAAGCATACGCGACGTACTGTACCTCGGAGTTTTAAAATTTAAAAATTGACAAAGCGTCAATTTGTAAATTGTTTTTTCTTATGTTGCTACGATTAAATTTTAAAAATAAAATATTTTAAAATAATATTTTTTTAAAATAATTTTTTTTAAAACATATATTCAAAATAATTGAAATATGTTTGCAAAAAATTAAAAACGAAAAATCTTTCTTAAAAAAATAATTTGCAATTTAAATGATTAGTTCCTTTGGGCCTAACCAAAATCAACGCTTGTGGTGTTTTAAATTAGTAGTTAAGTACATGATATTACATGAGAATAACTTAATGTACCTCGAATTTTTAAAATTTAAACATTGACAAAGCATACAAAAATAAAATATTCTAAAATATGTAATATTGTTTTTAAAAATACCTATATTTTTTAAAAAAATACTTTATATATATTCAAAATAATTGAAATACCTATAGTATGTTTGCAGAAACAAAAAATAACATTTCTTAAGAAAAATTATGTGTTCTGTACAGATCAACCAGAATAAACGCGTCCGGCATGCAGTTTCTGTCAAAAAATGTTGAAATAAGTAGGTATGTTGTGTACTGTACTTCGGAATTTAAAATTTTAAAATTTGACAAGGCGTATAAAAATATTGTAATTGTTTTTTCTGATGTTGCTACGATTTAGATTTCAAAATAAAATATTTTAAAATAATATTTTTTTTTTAAAAAAACATACATTCAAAATAATTGAAAATACCTTAATATGTTCGCAAAAAAAACTAAAAAATAATCTTAAACTTAAATAAAAGTTGACGTATAATTTCTGTTAAAAAATTTACAAATAAATATGTACATGAATTTACATGAGAGCAACAAAAATACGCGTAACGCGATGTACTGTAATCGGATTTTTAAAATTTACAAATTGACAAATGGTTTTTGGTTTTTCTTATATTTCTAAGATTATGTTTTAAAAAATATCTTATATTGAAAAAAATTCAAAATATACCTACCTATTATATGAAATTAATAAAATTTTTTGTACTAAATTAAAACATTCAAATAAATATTTTTGTGGGTACGCGCGTATCAATTTAACGGATATATAGATAGACATATTGATGTACTGCCGTATA
Organism: Dolichopus griseipennis; assembly: GCA_963082915.1. Lineage (NCBI taxonomy): Eukaryota > Metazoa > Arthropoda > Insecta > Diptera > Dolichopodidae > Dolichopus > Dolichopus griseipennis. The sequence continues at coordinate 58,268,229 of OY720442.1, forward strand.
AAAATTGTACGTCGTATGCTTTAATTTAGATAAAATAAATATTTAATTATCTACTCCTTTCATCTACTATTTTTCAAGAGGCGGTGTGGTGTAGCTGTAAAAAGAGTAGTTCAGTTCACTCCTATACAAATAGGTATAATATAAAGTAAAGTAAAGAATTCAGAACCATTTTTTGTATATGTACATACATTTGTAGTAAAAATTTCAGATTTTATTATTGAAATGTAGTGTAGTGCTTATTTGCCTATGCAGCTACTAAATTTAAAAATGGAATAAGGGGAGAAAAAAAATCATCAATATAGATACATATGTTATAAATCTTAAAATTGTGATTTTAAAAAAAATCTCGACTTCTGTCAACTTAACTATTATTTTGTATTTTGGCAGCTTCAATATAATATAATACTAAGTACATAACTTATTTACTTATGAATTATGATGTATGTTAAATTTTGTTGTACATATTATGCTCTATGAATAAGCTTTTTAATTAGGATACAGAATACATAATCATCAAATTTTCAGAACATTATATATTAGAACACTATTTATATTTAGAATGTAAATCGCTTTTTTGTGTAATAAAATAACTGTACAAAATTATACTCTCTTTATAGCGCGTTAAGCTACAGTAATAAAATTCAAAAATACTGAAAAACGTTTTTATAATTGAAAAAATTATAAATTTTTTTTTAATAAGGAAATTTCAAACGCAAGAACTGTGTTGCCATAAATTTTAATATGCATAGGAAAAAAAAAATAAGTTTCGTATAATATTAGTCTAATATAAATTATACAAAACGGATTTTTTATGTAAATTTAAAAGCACAAAAAACTCGAATTTCGAGCACAGGGTGTTACTAGTATGTATTAAGCTAAATATTTTTCCTTATCTTAATTAGGTATAATAACAAAAATTGCAAATACAATTTATTTATTTGAATATTTGCTTTAGAAATTTGTAACTTCAAAAACTAATATACGAGTACTTCACATTTTGATGTTAAACCAAAGTATATCTATTGTTAAGAAGTAGTTTCACTTGGTCACCTGGCCAAAAATTTTCTTGCTAACTTTTACTTTTTCCACACATACATATGCAAAAATTTACTCAAATTGTTGGAAGTAGATAGTAATAAGAATTTTTCATGCAAGAAAATGACAGAAAATTAAAAAAAAACTAGGAAGTGTGTAGTAGAGCAGACTGTGTCAACTCTATAAACGACTGTAATGTATGACTGTAATATAAACATTATATCATCAGTTTAAATACTTTTGGCAAAATTTCAAACATTCAGCTTTATTAAGTGTAGTGGAATACTCATATAAAAGAAGGAGTTGTATGGCAGCTGTTCGAACCCTCTGCAACAGACCAACCAAATTTTGCAGTAACTTTGGCGATTACACTAAACTATTTTTGGGAAAATTTCGAACACCCAGCTTCATCAGGTGTAGAGTAATGCTCATATAAAATAAGAAGTTGTATGGCAGCTACTCCAACCCACTGCAGTAGACCAACCAAATTTTGCAAAAACTTTGGCCATAAAATTAAACTATTTTTGGCAAAATTTCAGACACGCAATTGTAATAGGTACGGAGTAATACTCATATAAAAAAGGAAGTTGTATGGCAGCTACCCGAACCCATGAACCAAAATGGCTGGATTTAAATAGCGATGACGGCTATAGTAAAAAAAACGAATTTGCGAAAACTTCAAGATCCTAGCTTCTTTAGTTTTTGAGTTATTCTGCGGACGGACATACATAGCTAAACCGATTTATTTTTCAATTCTGATCCGATCCATACACTTAAGCCTATATCTACCCCCCTACTTCTCTGCGTTATTAAAAATTTAACCTACAGTCATACGGGTATAAAAAACGTTATAAATTACAAAAATTGAAAACGAATATAAGTTCTATTCTAGTTATAAATATTTTAAATAATTATGAGCGCCATAAAATTTCCAAGTGGTGAAAAAATGCACTACAATATTTTGGTTAATTTTTTATTGTTTGTAGGTATCTAAATCTAGCTCATGTTTAACTGTCAAATTTGAATTTTGAATTTATTGCTAGTAAACAAAAACAATAGATGAAAAGAAGACGAAAATCTTATTGGATTTCGTAAGAAATAACTAAAAATAAAGTTATTTATATTTTTAATTTTATTAGGTGAAGAAAAATATTGAAAAGAAGCCGTCAGAAAGGAACGTATTCGCAAGAAAGAAGTACAAACAGTAAATTCATCATATTATATCATATTATTTAATTTTGTTATTTAATTCATTTATTAATTAGAAATGGCTGCAAAAATAATATTATGTATAATAAAGTAAAGGACTATAATTATATCAGGTAATTATTACTCAAGTACATTACTAAATAAATATTTCAATTATACATATTTTATTAAAAATATTTTTCAATTGAATAAGATCTGATGAATATCATACTATAATATATTATTATGTAGGTAAAAAACATTTACTCCATACAAAAATCAGAGGTTCCAGACCGCAAAATTGGTTTTTTATATGGTATAAACTTAATATATTTGTGTTTATTTTTTGAAGAATCAAACTACATAATTTGATAACACTTCATTTATTTAAACAAAAAAAAAAAAAAAAGAAATTTCAAATCTATTGAAAGATTTAATAAATCTAAACAAAAGGAAAACCAAAAATTTCTACAAATCTCACTCTTCTTCATAACTAAATGGATTTAAGTCTGCCTCGAACATTATGTTCTTGCTATTTCAAAATCGGAGCTATCAAATACTCTTTCGATGATTACTTGTTTTAAAAACTTATCTATGTATGTATGCTCTTCTATCGTAAATCTTCATAAATTTCTTGATAAGGAAGGCTTTTTTTGAAGATTTCCTAATATTTCTACTCTATTTCTTAGAGGATTGTTCTCTAAAATATATTCCAACTGCTTCGCCATATTAAAAAATTTTCTCGATACTTTTTAATGATTTTTTTATTTTCTACATCGGAAAGATCGTCAGAACTATTTCCAATCCACAATATGTATTTCGTTTGTCATCAAAACATCGGGTTGTACGAAGTAAGAGTACCGCGTTATGTGGAAAAGTTCCGCTTTTTGCGAACAGTGTTGTAGCGAAACCGCGTTAAGGAAGTACCACGCTTTAGTAGGGTTACTGTATTTGAAAACCATTAGTGCTAAGTTTACAACTTTTTTTTGTTTTAAAAGCTAGCTGATCAACTGTTAGGCTAATAAGCCTGTCTATAGCTACATGGTGGAACGGGGGTTTATAATTTATTCGCGTTAGAATTGATCTGAACAAATTCCGCATACAATTTAAACACGAGATAGTACTAGGTCTTATAACATGTAGAAACGTCTTAGATTTTCAAGAGATAGAATTCTATTTTGTTTATATTGTAATATTTTGTATTTTGAGTTATACCGTACTCTATACCTGTGAGGGTTATATTATTCAATTAAACTATTTCTTTATATTTGCATTTGCATATTAATAAATTTCTAAATTTGCATATTAATAAAAATATTGTACCTATTTAAAAAGAAAATTAATTTTAGTAAATTTGATTACAATATTTTTTAAATGATTCCAAATACAAATTCAATAAATATTTAATAATAATTTAAAAAAATTTAATTAATTTTAATAATTTAAAATTAGAAAACAAACTAAATTTTGTAGAACACAATATTTTATTTATTATTAAGTTATATTCTGATTTATAATGTGTTCATACTTACTTATATTAGGTATCTATGTTTATATCTACCTATAAAGAAATATTATAGGTGCTTTGTAATATTTTAGATAATAACTGGTTAAAATAATGTCCAACTTTGGCACCGCACTTGGCCTAATACATAACTTGCTTACTTTTAATTTTAATCTTGCAGCATTATTAGATTCACAGTAATAGCATTGAAAACTTTGTAAAGGCATCTCCCCAAAAACATTATTAAAATTTTATTAAAATTTATATAAACTTCGAAAAATTGTTTCGTCATTTTACAAAGGGATTTTAATTTTCAACCTTCTAGTGTTATTAATGGGTAAAGATAATATAATATACTCTGAATTCAGCAATCTATATGGCAGACTTTGCCCCGAGGAGTCTCCAATTTACCAAACGGACTTGCCACATTAATTTACATGTCTATTGTTAGTTTCGACATCACATTATTATCAGTTTTGCGTAAATTATTGTTCGCATATAGTGTGTGACTATTTGTCGTAAATAAATATTTATTAATTGAATTCTTTCTTAAATAAATTTTTTAAATTTAAAATGAAAATATCTTATTATTAAATAAGTACATATATGTATAAGTATGTAAATATAGTATAACACTTGTATTGGTTTTCTTAAATTAATTAATAAATGTCAATTAAAATTGACTTCAACAAAATATTAAGATTTTATCAATATTATTTCAATGGAATTTATTAAATACATAACTTGAAGTTAGAATTGTTGAATAGATTATTTTTGTGGTAATTAAAATCGATAAAATAAACATTTTCTATTAACTTACATTTATTTAACTTTATAATATTTACTAAGATATCTAAAAATGAAATATAAATAAAAATTTTCAACAAAAATTTATTTGGAGAATGTTAATAGTTTTAACCTACATATGATATTTTAAATAGATATATAATTATAACAAATATTTTTAGAGGTACATATAAATAAATTTAAGTTTACCTAGCTTCATCTTAATTTTTATTTAGCAATATGCAGTTGGTCTAATCTACGTCTTTATTTAGTTTTTATTTAGTTTATAAAAAATATAGTGAATATTATAATAGTTTAATATGAAGTCTCAATTAGAATTTTTGATTTTTTGATATTAGTCAGAAGTGCCATCGATTTTACTGTGTAAGACAAAAGCAAAATAAGAAGATCAGAAATGAGTCAAAAATCTCAAAAATATATAAAACGGAAAATATATAAAACATAAATAAATATCTAACACAAGGGACCTGAATAAAGGGCAAACCTTGGTTTCGTGATTAGTATTATTTGAAAAATCAGGCATGAACATTTTCAGAATATTTTACATACATATATTATATATATAATATATAAATTCTAGAAAAAGCGTAAAATTGATATTTTCAATCAGCCAATTAAAAAATCTTAATCGTATATATGAGATTTTTAATTAGGAAAAATTTTAGTGTTGGATGCAAATTCGGTGTGCTATATTTTGTTAGTAGAGGAATAATATTGATGATTTTTCATTCCAATAGACTAGCAACTCGCACTAGGTAGGGCATATTCAGTCGTAAGACGCACCCCGTCCGTGACCACACTAGGTAATTTAATTTGAAGATCAATTGTGGATATTACAGAAGTTACTTCTTCCTAAATGCTAGGCTATGTTTAAAGATATAATTCTTCTTGTTTTGCAGATATGTATGTTCTTAAACTTTTCACAATACTTATTTAAATTAAAAAATTATACTAATATTATTTACGCTGCTACGTAATATTAAGCATATTATTTTAAAATACAAACGTATTGCATTTAATCATCTTACTGATACAATAACTATAAAACGTTACATTTTTTATCAGATTTAAATATTGTACCTATTACTATATACTTCATATATCATATACTAAAACTTTGCAATAGTTTATGCATTTCAAACATTCATCTTAATTTGAAAACCCTTAAATTGTTCAATTATCTTCTTCTTATTTTCAAAATATACTTCAGTACGTATTTTTGATATAAAAAAAAATAAAATATTAAATAGCAATAAAGGGGGCCTCGGTGGTGCAGTGGGTAAGCATTTGGCTTATTAACCGAGGGGGTCCGGGTTCGATTCCCGGTCAGGTCATACAATATTTAATTAAAAAAAAAAAAAATTATTGAAAAATAATTTTTCTTTACGAATCCCCATGGTGACCAAATATAATATAAATATACAAATATATAATATAAACAAAATAAATAATATAGTAGTTATAAATAAATAGAAAGTATTTAATGAGGGGTGCACAACGGGCCGCAAGGCCTAGGTGTAAGGGAGACTTGCTTTCCCCCCCGTCCAAACAACAACAAATAGCAATAAAAGTGTTCGAACATAATAATCAAAATATGTTTTGCTACCTATTTAATTATTTTTTATTTGACTTCTTTTACTCCTTTATTCGTGAAGACAGTATTACATACCCTACTTAAAAACATTAAATTCATAAAATTTAAATTTAATATATTTTTAAAAGTTAGCTAAGAACTTACTATTAGTTTAAAGCTATTAGGTAACTGAAGGTTAATTCTGTTTTTAAGTATTTTAATTTATATAAAAGTTTTTGCTTAATGAATTTTAATTAAATTGCTTTAACAGCAGACCTGTATATTACTGAATAAAATGGTACTTAAGTGCAGTTGTAAGTTTCATCTTCTGATACACTTTAGTTTTGGAAGTACCAGTATTACTTAAATTTTGATAACTACAATATTTACGCTTAAGTTAAAAAATCAAGTAAAAATACTTGAAATTCCCAGAAAGTAATTAGATTTTGAGTTTAATTGCCTTTGAAATTATTTTTGATTCTTGTATTTTGGAGTAATTAAGTACCAAGAATTATCATGAAGTATCAAGAAATTTTCCAAGTATTCAAATGTTTTACAAATATTTTTATTCATGAAGTCAAATACTATTGGTACCTACTTGAAAAATTAACAAATTAATAGGTATCCGGTAATGACAATGGTACGGATAACCATACTTGTACTTAAACTAGAAAGGTTTGACTTACAGTTATTCAAGCTTCTATCTTTCAGAAATAAGCTACATAAAAATCTATGACCGTAATTTTAATTAAATGTTATCTATATTAAATACCTATATTCATATGTTGAAATTCCAAGAAATTCTAAGTATATATTTCTTACATGCAAATAATTTGTAGATTTTGACAACACTGATTAGAATTTAAAAGAGAGCTAAAAAATATAAATAAAAAAAATCTGAAGTGTCGTTTACATTTTTTTTAAAATTTTAATTTTGCCTTTTAGTATCATTTGTATGTTGAACTATACATTTCTACAGGAAGATTTTATTTCAATTTAAATAAAAAAGAAAAAAACTAGAACATAATAAATTTATAACACTCCATGAAAAATGTAATTTTAAAAATAATAATGTTAAGCTGTATACAGCATTGTTTTATTACATTTATTATATACAATAAAAGCCTTTTAAATGAATAAAACAGGGTGTTTTATAATTATATAGCTGCCTCATTATGTGCTATCCTTACGAAATTCCTATGAAAAGCTATTTTTTTAATAGGAAGTCTGAGGCTATTGCGATTTCCACGTTAGAGTAACTTTAATATGTGTTTCATTTTTTATTGGAAACCAGAGAAGTCTCAATTAAACTTCTATACAAAAAAAAGGATCTATTCAATGACACATAGCAGAGCATATTTTTAGAATTTTATATTATAAAATGCATATTAATATCAGGAAGCTTCTTAGTATTTTATATTCGGCAACTGGTATTCTATAATACTCAACAAAAGAAATTCTTCATCACATCTTATAGATAATCTAAAATTTATTAGATACCAAAAATATCTTTATTTAAAACTTACAACTTAAATTTGAAGAAGAATTTATTATAAACGGAAAATAGATTTTATACTTAATTTTTACCATTATTTTTTGGCATTTGGTTTGGGTTGGCAATGAAAATTTATTGTCTGTAGTGAAATTATAATATATAATGTGGTTGTTACTCGGCTGTAATTTTTTTTTACTTGAAGATTTATTGAATTTTTTTTAATTTTTTTCATTTACAATTTTTCCAAATATCTTTTTTGAAGTATTTGATCTTTCTTCCTTTGTAGGTCTACCTACAAACATGTTAAAAATAAGTTACCAAAGAAATATGTATATCCGGTTTAAATTTTTGTAACAATTTTCTTGGAAACTTCTTTCAAAAACCTAAAATTAAAGTTCCAGTAAAAATAAAGTTCTTACGTTTTTACATTTTTTGAAGAACAAAAAAAAAAATAAAAGTACCCGTTTCTAAAAGCCGGACTGATATAATGTAAATACTTTTTGGGACTTTTTTAAACTTTTGTTGCCTCTAAGTGTTCTACTACAGAATCGGGACATGGTTTTTTTAATAAAGCTGGTCCAACTCTGGTTCCCAAGACACGCGGGTTTGAACTTTATTTCAATTTTGAATTGTATTTGTTTCGAAACCACTTTATCTTTTGTTCAATTTGAATTCATTTATTCGGACTCCAGGTTAAGAACCGCGTACTTTTACCTGAAAGTTATTCTTTTACCTGTAATGTAAGCTGAACTGGCTCTAATGTAATTTAATCTATAATCTAGACTACATTTTTACTGAAGGCTATTTTTTAATGGAACCCACTCAAAATTAAAACACAATGTTTGCTAATGTTCGTACTCTATTATTTTTATGATTACTCAATAATCACTAGAAATATTATGTTAAATTGTAAAATTTTCTGCTTACACTATAAATACTGAACCGAACTTTTTCCATTAGTTTTCCACAAATTCCAAAAAAAAACAGCCTGTAAATACAGACTTATAATATTTATTTACTTCTATGTTTTATGTACATAAAATGAGTTAGAACTTTTTAAACTATAGAAGTAATAAAAGGAGGATACAAAAACAATTAGAGTAGGTTCAAAATGTTACTATATATATTTGAATAGTACAAAAGTTATTTTATTCACATAGAGCACATTATAAATGGCTGCTTTTTATCTACTGTAACAAATAACTTAATTTGCATTATTTTGGTTCTAAACTTTTCAACTATGCAAAAATAGTAAGACTTTCAAAGAATACCTATTGAAAATTCAGTAAATTAAGATTTAAATATATTTTAAAACCATATTATTGTCCTCCATTTATATTTTTTTGATTTGTTTCACTTTTATCTGATGGAAATTCAACTTCAAATATGAGTTGTAAATATTTGAAGTTGAATTTCCAAACCCCTAGATTAGAACTTTACCATTTTAACAGTTCGAATGAAGTTTAAAGTTTTGAAAATGCCCGAGTCCGATTACAAGTATTTCTAGTCTAATAAAAAATTGTACAAGAAATTTAAAATTATAGACTAGGCATTTTAATAATAAAATTGATAAGAAATCATTATTATAGAGCACAACATACTCCATGTTTGATATCACAGACATTTTACAACAATGAGGAGTACATTGAAAATACTTTGCTCACCGACTTTATTGCCTTTGCGAATTTCATCTTTTTAGACAAAAATATATATGTATTCAAAACCATAATCATTGTCCTCTACTATAATCACTATGACAGACGAGATACATGTAAAGTCATTGAATATAATCCGACCTAGAACTATACTGGCGGTTGGAAAACACCTTTAGTTAGCACTATGTGCTTAATAAAATTTTTACTAGCTTCAGAATTTTAAGTTAGGCTGAAATTGTTTCAGTTTTATTTTAAAGCAGTCTATAAGTTTGATTTTTTAATAACCCAGATTTTTTACCAAAAACATTTTGTTATAATTTTCATAAGACTTTTTAAGAATTTTCATAAGACATTTTTAAGAAAAAATGTTCGAAATGCTTTAGTAATTATTCTTATGGTCGTAAATGTAAATTTGCTGTCAATATGCATATTTTGAATTTACGACCAAAAATTATGTAAAAAATTATTGCTAACTGAACCTGGTCGTAAATGTGAAATATGTGTAAAGTAAACGTCAACTATGCAAACTAAATTTTTTATTTACAATCAGTTTACCAAGTAGTTAGGTACAGTTTTTTGAGCGTTCAGCGTTGTTTTATTTTTATGATTAATAATGTAAGTAAGAAAATATGTCTTGTTTTTGTTAATTAATTTAAATTTAAATTAACAGGAGTGAAACTGAAAGTGAATCACAAAGTTTGTTGTGGGACACATCCACCTTAAAACTACTAATTTGTTCAAGATTAGCGATGGAAACTCATTTCAAAAGTGGAAAACAAAAACAATCTGTTGATTTTATATCCATTGCAAAACTAAAATATTTACTTTTACGACCACAAAAATTTATTTGTAAATTGAATGTCTACTGATTGCAAATTGTTTGGTCTTAAAATCATAATAAATATCAAATGGCATATTTTACGTTAAAAAGTTTACATTTACGACCACACCTTATGTTAAAAAGTTTCAAATACTTACAAAGTGAACAAATATTTCAAATAAATTTAAAGTTTTTAGATAAAAATTTTAAAGTTTTAAATATTTTAAAATTCAAATTAAATAATTTTGAGGTAAAGTTTAAAAGTTAAACACAAGTTATTGCAAATTAACACGCATTTTAAATATAAAATTAATTTAAATATATATACTTAAGTATTGTTCAAAAATTATAATAATTACTAAGTCAAAATATTTCATATCTTATAATTTTTTATTTCATAAGTACATAATTCTAATTCAATTTACAATATTATTGTACCTATATACTCAATTATTATAGTCCAGATCTAATGACATCTAGAATCAACTGGTTTTCTCAAAAACCAAAGTTTATGGTATTATTATTAGATAATTAGATTAAAATATTAAATTAAAAAAAATTGTAGAAATTAAATATTTTTTCAAGTTTTCTTTTCTCACAATATATTTGTTTAAAAAAATGTAATATTTAACTTTAAATTTTCTTCTCATTTTATTCACTTCATAACACAATTGACTTTTTAATTTATAATTTAAAATGGCGCCTATATCAGTTATTTGATTTTTATTCTGAAATATATTTTTCTAACATAAATTAACTTCGTAATCACAATAAAAACTTAAGAATTAAAATCTTAAGAATGTTGTTAAGAAATGATTTTTATTCTTAGTCTACACTTTAATATTTAAAATATTTTTTGAATTTTACCATACCATAAAAAAAATTTAATTTCATCGCTCTTAAAATATATTTTTATTTAATTTTTGAAATTTATATTTGAAGAGCAGAAAATGACGACGAAAATCTTTTTTAAAAATAAAACTATATAAAACCGTTATGTACAATATGAATATGCTATATTCATATATATATCTAAATTAATGGGGTATTTGGGTTTTATATTAACCAAACAATTAAATAAAAATTCTTAGTAAATCAGGTACAGTATTTGACAAAAATCAAATAGAATAGGAACTAATATTTAAAATCGTTTTGTGTATTTTGTTTATTATTCCTTTTCTAATCCTTTAAGGAGTAAAAGGCATTCATTTAAATCAGGCTAGGTAGTTTCTTTAATCTATATAATAATATATTAACTAAGTCGTTGATTAGTCGGCTGAAACTTTTTGTAAGTTTATGAAAACAGTGCGCCATCTATTATCTTATGCAAGACTTACATATATTTTTAAATTTTCTTATTTTATATTATGATATAAACTGTTACGATATAATTATACAATTTTGCGATATTTTTTTTATTAGATGTGACCACAGTTTGAACTCGTGACTTTTGACTTGAAAGTTAAACGTTTTAACCACCACATTATATTTTATATTTGAAGAGCAGAAAATGACGACGAAAATCTTTTTTAAAAATAAAACTATATAAAACCGTTATGTACAACTGTTATATACATATATATATATCTAAATTAATGGGGTATTTGGGTTTTATAAATGATATAAAATTTTTAAATGATATAAAATTGTAATATTATCCTACTTTTGAAGAGAGGAGCAGGTTCTCAAATTCATTAGCATACAAATGCACAAGTTTTTTAAAAGTTTAAGTCGATCGTTTTGTTTCACGTTTTTCAGTTGCTGATATTGGTGAATTATTTTATAATTTCAAATTCAATGTGATCTTTGTAATGTCGCCGGAATGTGAAATTTTAACATCTTACTTATTATTTAAGTAGACTGTTTTTCAAGTGAGAAAACCGTTATTTTTATCCTACTTTTTTTCTTTTATTTAAATTAAATATTACCGTTTAATTTGAAATTTTATTTACCGTTTATTAAAACAAGCTCCTATGTTAAGATGATTGCAAAATAGTCACTAAGACTTAACGAGTTCAGTTTTTACAGGGTTTTAGAGGTAATATTTGATTTGAAACAGTTCACCGGGTCTACATGTTAAATTTAAAGCAATTTTATTAAGTTTAGTGGTAAACATGAACCTTGAACTCGTGAACTAATTAAATTTATTAATCGTCTTACTTTTATTCTATTGTTAGTACCTCAAAATTGATCTCATTCCATTTACATCTTTATACAAAAATTAAATAACATTATTTTGTAATTTAGTAGATACAACTTAAATACTTTTGCAAAACACTGTTGAAGACCTACAGAATAAAAAAACAATGCTAGTTTTAATTTATTAATTTTTTTTATCCTTGCTATGATTTTAATGTTCGGGAATTCACCAAAACTTCAGAAATCTTAAAAACTTAAAATCAGATTTATATAATTCCCTAAAATGGCGTCTTAATTCTGATTTTACAATGATATTTTTTTTAAGTATTTATTTTTGTTCTCAGCTTTTTTCTTATTTTAGTTTTTAGTTCATTCGAACCAAAATATGAATGAATTTTCTCCTTCTTGTTCTAGAAGTAAAAGTATAAATGTAAAATTATAGACATCTTCAGTTTATTTCTATTTTCATAATATTTACCGCGGTATTTGCTTATCTGTTTGCTCTTAAAATTTTGGTTTTCTTATCAACGCTCTTACAATTACAAAGGAACAAAAGGCTCTTATCTCCTATAATCTACTTCTTAATCTGCAATAAAAATGGTGAATGCTAAATAGTTCAAGATGAATACAAAAGATTTGATTTCTAAAAAGAAACGGATCAGTTTTAATGTTTTTCGAGCACTTAATCATTGCAAGTCAAGAATTTGATTTAAAATTTGTTATTATTAATATTTTCGTTGGTATATATATTTTACCTTTTCTGCTTTAATACGAGGTGTGCTTAATCACTGACACTAAATAATTAACAGTCAACTTTAGACAACCATTATTATAAATTTTAAAATAAAATAGTAAGAATATGTTGTTTTTTGAGCATTATTTTTTAATATAAGTACCTAGTTATATTTATATGCCTGCCTTAAAAGGGAGAGTGAAATGTGTGGATCCAAATTCAAAAAATTTCATATTTTTAGGAATCACATGAAGTGATTTCTGGTCACTTTCGATAAAAGGGCTATATACACTTTTATAAAATTTGAAAATATTTATTACACTCCGAAATTACAATTATTCAAAGTAACTAAGGCAAAAAGTAGTCAAGTGAAGTAATATGGCAAGCTCGTTTTGAAATTTTAATTGTTTCGGGGTACATCTTAGTTTAGCTGATTAATCCTTTTATAGCTGGAACTAGAGTGCTTATAACTGCAACTAATAAGACTAGATGATTGAATTAAAATCCGTAATATATATGGCAACGTATGATATGTAGGTAAAATAATATGGCAAGCTATTTGTCAAAGTTTTAAGCAATTTGTACCATGTTTGCTGGTTCTCCAAATACAAAGTTGTTAATCCGATAACCGTGAATCAAATAAATGTAAGAGGTTATAGTCGAAAATAAGAAAGTAAACTTTTTTTTATTTGTTTTTATGGTTTTTTAAAAAAAAAATTTATGGGGCTACAAGGGTATCTAAAAGTTGACAAGGGTAACTATAATCTTCCTCGTTTTAGTATAATTTAATACTTCAGTTTATAATGAAGCCAATAATGTTAACTCAATACTTAAAATACTGTAAAACTAACAAATTGTAGTTGAAAAAACGAGTAATATTTTTAGTACCTAGATACAAAAATTAAAAATTTACTTTAAACATTTTAAGAGATCAGACTAAAAATCAAACTTTTGTTAAAAATGTTAAAGTTAAATTTTTACAGAAATTATATAATGCATTTAAAATTAAGACACCTAAAATTTGTAAAAATACCTTATATTGAAAATTTCATAAATGGTTACTATCATTTAGCATTATTTAGTTGCTGTCTAAACTTAGCCAAGAATTTAACATGAAACCTAAAGTGTACAAGTATTTGTATTTTTATACCCGTATGACTATATAGGCAAAGGGTATAATAAATTTGCCATTACGTTTGTAACGCAGAGAAGGAGGGGGGGTAGATATAGACTCAAGTGTATGGATCGGATCAGAATCGAAAAAAAAATCGATTTAGCTATGTATGTCCGTCCGTCCGCACGATAACTCAAAAACTAAAGGAGCTAGGATCTTGAAATTTTCGCAAATTAGTTTTTTTTGCAATAGCCGTCATCGCTATTTAAATCCAGCCATTTTGGTCCATGGGTTCGGGTGGCTGCCATACAACTTCTTTTTTTATATGAGTATTTCTTTGTACCTATTACAGCTACGTGTCTGAAATTTTGGCAAAAGTAGTTTAGTTCTATGGCCAAAGTTTCTGCAAAATTTGGTTGGTCTGTTGCAGTGAGTTCGAATAGCTGCCATGCAACTCCTTCTTTTATATGAGCATTACTCTTTACCTATTAAAGCTGGGTGTCTGAAATTTTGCCAAAAATAGTTTAGTGTAATGGCCAAAGTTACTGCAAAATTTTGTTGGTCTACTGCAAAGAGTTCGAGTAGCTGCCATACAACTTCTTATTTTATATGAGCATTACTCTATACCTATTGAAGTTAGGTGTCTGAAATTTTGCCAAAAATAGTTTAGTGTAATGGCCAAAGTTACTGCAAAATTTGGTTGGTCTACTGCAGAGGGTTCGAGTAGCTGCCATACAACTCCTTCTTTTATATGAGCATTATATTTCACCTAATAAAGCTGCTTGTTTGAAATTTTGGCAAAAGTAATTAACCGGATGATACAATGTATATGTTATGGTCATGCGGGTATCCCAGAGTTGACACAGTCTACTCTAATACACTCTTCCTCGTTTAATATATTTTTATATATTCTTCATTAAATAAATAGGTCAAAAATTCTTTTGTTTTTTATTTAAGTGCAATGAAAATTGGTAAAAAGCCCGAAAATAATTTAGAGGAAATTTTTGTGTTGTTCCAAAAAAAAACGGAAACACAAAAAAAATGTGGAATGCATTTTGCAAAATATTTAAGGAAAAAACAAATAAATAAATTAAATAAATCCAATAAAAAAATATTTAATTTTTCTATTTCTAATTTGTTATTCAATAAATTATGTTTCCGTTTAAATTTTAAAATTTTTTTTTGATTTTACAAACAAAACAATTTTTTATTTAATTTTAGAGAATTTTTGAGAATGGTTGCAAACGGATTCAATTTTAGAAAAATGTGTACTTGGAAAAAGTTCTGTTTATTTGTTCTCTGAATTCCATTTTTTGGTAGGCTTGAGACACATTAGGAAACGTAGTGATTGTTGAATAAATTATTTGGAAATTCAATCAGAGTAGATTAAGTTTTGAATTTAATAATAAAATTTTTGGAATTAGAGGCTTCAGTGGTGTAGTGGTTAAGCATTTAGCTAAACTTACATTTACCGAAGCGTTTATAAAGCGTTTTTCGAATTTGAGGTTCCTATTTCCAACCACTTAAAAGAATCTGCACGTAGTTGATGTTACTTATTAAGATATTAATTTTCCATAAAAATTTACTTCTGTAAAAACTACAGTTACCAAACACATGCCTATTGTCTCTAAATTATCTATAGTTTTAAATTCCAATAAATATTTCCGACAAATATCTTTATTTCAATATTTGTACCAAGAAAATCCAATGTACAATATTTTATCTTAGAATAAAATTAAAATAATTTTTCAACCAATTTTCTGTTTTTTTAAACATACATGATTTTAATTTAAAATGAAATTATAATGGATACAGTATTTTAATTAAGTAAGAATTAAATGACTTAAAATCGATCCGAAGCTTTTTTATAAAAATTAGAATTAGTATTTGTTGTTAAAATACAAGCAGATTGTTTTAAACAGATCAAAGTGTTAGCCATTCTAAATTAGAATTGAAATACTTACAACTTTTCTAGTGAACTTTTCACATATCTTGTGCCAACCGAATATTTGATATTTTTTAGAAAAACAATAGTACACTAACTAGGAACAGTTGACAACCAATTATCTACAAAAAAGGCTTCAGATTCCTTTTGAAATAAACTCCATATGAAAATGTTATTTTTAAATGTTAAACTTAACACTATTTGGGAGTTCCTACTTAATAATGATCCAAACAAGTACACTTCTTTTTTTCCAAGTGTATTGCAGTTTCCTTAGGACAGAAAAATGCGATTGATACTGAAGTTATTTTAAGTGTAAATATAAATAAAGTATTGTACACGATATAAATTGCAAAAAACTTTTTGGGGCAAGCCAACCTAAGCCAACAACATTTCTACAAATCAAATAATAATTTTTCGTAAGTTTTTAGCAGATTTTCAAAAAAGTTTGTAAAAATGTGCCTATATAGTTTCACTCTGTCCGTATGTTTACAAAAACTTTTACATCGTTTGGAATAGAGAAAAGAAATTTTTACAACGGGTTGGTATTGCAAAAAAATAATTTCATAGAAGAACGGAGCTACAGACCCCCAAAGTTGGAAAAAGCCCTGTTTTTAAAATGTTATAACAAGAGTTCTGTTGGATGTATTTTCAATCTGAACACGGCACAACATATCTGGTTTTATAAACATTATAAATTTTTAAAAGGCAAATGTTAAGGATTGCCATACGGTACTAAAATTTACCATTATGCATAACTCAAGTTTTGCAAAATTTTTGGTCACACATATCTTCTAAACGGTTAAAGCTAGGGTTTTGAAAATTTGGGAGAAGTTAGATCCTCAGAAACTCGTAGCAGTCGAGTAACAAAATTTTGTTGCGAAGTCCCCTGGTTAGAAGCTATAAGGTCTCGAAAATTGAAATTTTACTATTTTTAAACACCTGTAACTTGATACCTGTTCAAATTTTTTTAGTGATATACAAAATTTGAAGCTTCAGCATTTTATATCAATATGTGTTAAAGGTTTTTCTTAAATTTGAAAGGGTTTCTTTAAATTGAAGAAATTCCTCTTAATTCTAACAATTTTTGCTTAGATAATAAAATTCTAGGTAAAATTGCAAATTTTGGTGGAGTTTACAATTGATTTCCCAGCACCTAAAAAATTTAAGGGTGGGGACAGGAGGGGGTGGACAGATCCATCGTAAGTTTGCTAAGCAAAAATTTGGAAACCTTCCCCATTGAGGCCAGGTCTTCTAGGTCTTCAAAATTAAAACTTATGTTTTTATAAAAACAATGTATATTCACCAATGTATGTTTTTCCAAAATTAAACGTTAACATTGTTATATTTCTCACCTATTAACAGGTTTTCTTGAGTGTATTGGGGTTATATTCTAAATATTTCACTATGAGTCATAATTAGATGAAAAAACTAAATTATCATTATTTTTATAATATATTTTTATAAAAATATATGATAGTATACTTAGAAAGAAACCTAATATAATTTTGAAAATATGCTTTTTAAAAACCCTTGGTTTTTTTCCTTACTTGTTGAAAACATTTCGACACTTTTTTATAAAAATTTTAAAATTTTTTTTAATTAAATCTGTCTTAATATTTTTAATTTAATAGAAACAGTTGTGGGTTATTTATGACGTTATGGTCTTTAATTTTTTTAATAAAATTATTCTCTTAATCATAAAAATATAATTTTTATTTTCTATAAATTATTACAGTGACACTTATTTTGAAATTTTTTTTTTTTTAAATTGTATTTTAAAAAGCTGGTGATCTAATATAAATGACAAGGAGTTGGAGTCAATTTCAAGAAAAATTAAAATTATTTACAATATTAGATAGAACAAATAGAACGTTTCATAGAACTCAAAATGGTTCAGATTTCTCTAATTCAGATTTAATATAGAATTACGAATTAAATAAAAAACGAGTTTCCTTTTAATTTTACCAAAATTATTTATTTTTACAAATACCAGTTTTTCCAGTCTACGACATACAGACTTCTTCAGTACTCGATTAATTAATGCAGTGCTAATAGAATAAATATTCATTGAATTCGAATTATTTGCATTTATGTAAACATCATTTCGGGGAAATAGAAAACGTTTCGTTAAAAATGCAATTACAAGTACCAAACGTTACAATACCAGTACCATTAATTGGTAATTACTTGGTAAGATTTAAGTGTTTAGTTAATAATTCCTTGAAAGTAATTAAATTTGAATTTCAATTACTTTTGTAATTAATTTTAATACTTTAATTATTTTTTTGAATTTTTTTTAAAAAATACTAAATTATCATAAGAATTCTAAATATTTTGGAAAAATCAAGCAAATTTTACACTTTTTGTGCTTTAAAAAAACTGTTCTTATCTAAAAGGATTTATTCTTAACAAGTATAATTTTCTTTGATCAAAATTTAAATTGCTCTCCTTCGATTGACAAGCCATGTCCTTTACCCCATCTGAGCACATCATGATCCTTTTCGGAGAAGATATTTAACTTCCCTGAACCCAAGCGAAATAAATTAAACAGTTAGAAATTTAAAATATTTCTTTATATATCCTCATAAATGTCTGATAATGATTTTATATTAAATTCATCAAAATTTTAAAACCTCGGTACATTATGGGTATATCTAGATGTGAATTTCTTTAATAAAAGTTTTTAAATTTTTCTGTAATTTGTGAACATTTTCTTCTCAATTTTATTTTTTTTTTTAATTAAAATATTTTTATTTGAAATTTTTTAGACTTTCATAGTTCTTATTTATAACATTCAAATTATATTTAACTTCTACCAAATATGATTGATGTAGAACTTAAATTACAAAAAACAAACATTCTTGTCCAATTTACATTAAAGAAAATTAAAATTAAATAAATAACTAGATCTACAAAATTTTTATCATCACATGTTTCGTCCTTTTTCATTTATGTAGCAGTAGTAGTAACTTCTGAATTTATCGCATTTTCAAATGTAAGTTATTACTGTGCTCAAACTTTTTAAATGCTGTAGGTACTCTACTATTTGTCTTCTACAGTAATTGACCACATCCAATCCAGAGATGATAACTCAAAGGCTATATTGAAATATAAAAAACAATCATTATTCAATTACATTAAGTTTGTATCTGAATAAAACAAGTGTAAATACTTGTATATTTTGTTCTCTCGTAAAAGTCTTAAAATCTGAAAGGAGTACTCAAAAATGATCAATAACATAAAGTGCTTGTTTATTAATCAAAAACAAAGAACGTCCGAAAAATCAGTGAAGCCCCTGAAAATAAAATTTAATTTAAAAACCTTGTCCAATTGTTTAGTATTAAATGATTATGATTTTAATACTATTCCAGCTTGATACTTCAAAAACAAAGCAAATATAAATTAGTCTTCTCTTCTCTGAAATATATTTAATATGTTGGTACTCTATATTTTTGTAATTGTAAAAACAGAAACGTCATCTGAGGATATTGAAACAGACGAAGTAAAATATCCAAATGACTGATTGACTTATCTTTATGTAACTATATATTATTGTATCTATTGGAAATTAATAATTACAAAAGTTTTATGTTTTCTTTTTATTTCAAGGTTTTGGATAGTATGACTGAGCAATTTTGTTGATTTCAATCTTAATTATTTTTTGATATTATATACTTGTAGATCGCAGAACATTATTCATGTAACGAAGTGTGCACTATAAATTAATCATTTTAAACTAAAAGAAAGTTAAAAACTTTGACCATTAAAATTGAGTTATTTTACTCCATTTTTAGCACATTTTCAAAAGAGTTTGTAAAAATATGCCTATATAGTTTCACTATAATATAGTTAGCTAAAATTAATTAAGAAATGTTAGAAACGGGTAGGTATCGCAATACAAATAATTTAATGTTAAAACTTTTTTCTGTAGTCATAACGAGAGTTCTATAAGGTATATTTTCAATCTAAAAACGTCAAATAACAGTCGCTTTTATAATCTTTACAAATTTTTAACAAGCAAATGCATTAATTTGCAATTCGGTACTAAAATATACCGTTACTCAAAGCTAAAAAAACTCCAAGTTTTGGTGGAAAACACATTTTTGGGCGAGGGAAGTAGGGTTAATTCGTCTAGAATTTTCAAAAGTTTGCTTGGGAAGAATTTTGGTTCATTGAAGGGTTATTAGGACTTAAAAATTAAAATTTTCATGTTTATATAAATCAGTTACTTATTCACCAGTGTATATTATATTTCCAAAATTAAACGTTAGCATTCAAGCTCGAACATTATAATTCGACACTTGTTAACAGGTTTTCTTGAGTATATTCGGATTACTTCTGAATTACCTTTTAAAAGAACAAATTTTTATACCCGTATGACTATATAGTCACAGGGTATAATAAATTTGCCATTACGTTTGTGACGCAGAGAAGGAGGGGGGGTAGATATAGACTCAAGTGTATGGATCGGATCAGAATCGAAAAAAAAATCGATTTAGCTATGTATGTCCGTCCGTCCGTCCGTCCGTCCGTCTGTCCGTCTGTCCGTCTGTCCGTCCGTCCGTCCGTCCGCACGATAACTCAAAAACTAAAAGAGCTAGGATCTTGCAATTTTCGCAAATTCGTTTTTTTGCAATAGCCGTCATCGCTATTTAAATCCAGCCATTTTGGTTCATGGGTTCGGGTGGCTGCCATACAACTTCTTTTTTTATATGAGTATTTCTCTGTACCTATTACAGCTACGTGTCTGAAATTTTGGCAAAAGTAGTTTAGTTTTATGGCCAAAGTTTCTGCAAAATTTGGTTGGTCTGTTGCAGTGAGTTCGAATAGCTGCCATACAACTTCTTATTTTATATGAGCATTACTCTATACCTATTGAAGTTGGGTGTCTGAAATTTTGCCAAAAATAGTTTAGTGTAATGGCCAAAGTTACTGCAAAATTTGGTTGGTCTACTGCAGAGGGTTCGAGTAGCTGCCATACAACTCCTTCTTTTATATGAGCATTATATTTCACCTAATAAAGCTGGTATGTTTGAAATTTTGCCAAAAGTAATTGATGTTTATAATAATAATGATATAATGTTTATATAACGGTCATACGGGTATCCCAGAGTTGACACAGTCTACTCTACTACACTCTTCCTCGTTTTTATTCTAAAATAATTAATTACCAAAAATAATTACAAAAATAATTTACCTATCAGAAATAATTACAAAAGTAATTAAATTTCAAAAATAGTTATATAAGTACTTGATATCCAAATTTAATTACTATCTAAGAATTATCAAGTAATTATTAATTATCTATCAGTTGTTGTACTCTTAATTTAATTCTCAAAGTACCATTACAATAAAAAATGTTAAATGAAAGTAACTAATTAAATATTTTTTTAAAATTAAAATTTTTTAATCACAATTCCAATTTTTGGTACATATTCCGTAATTGATGTATGGATACCAAATACCTAAATTTAAATAGTTAATCTAAAAGTTCTTGGAATTCTCAATATAATCTTAAGGAAAATTCATTATATTGTATTGGTTACGGTGAATAGCTTAAATTTTATTAACGAAATTCGTTATTAAACTAAAGTCAAAATTAAGAAGTAAAACCCTATTATCAGATATCGTAACTTTATTGTTTGTTATACATCAAATATAGGTATCTGTTGATTATTGCGTTTATTTAAATACATTAATTAAAATTTATTCGGGTTTTTAAAAGAAAATGTATTGAATCAAAAGTTTTAATATCTACTTTGGTTACAAAATTATGAAGAATTGATATTTAATATAAATTTTTAATAAAATAATATTTCTCATTAAATTTTTAATATAACATTCTACACATTAAATTCGAGGGCCAATTCTTAGATATGTTTTATTAATTTTTTAAGGTTTTATCTACTTATTCCTATGTAAGAGGTCTCTATGTAAGAGAGGATAGGTTTTCTTTAATTTTCTAATCAAGAGAAGAAATTATTTGTAAAAAAATATAAATTATTAAAATATTGAAGAATTTAATTACTAAAAAGTGGAATATTATTAATGCTTACTAATTAACTAATATTTCTTGTTTAATTAATTTAAAAATTTAAAATGTAATATCGTATTAAATGAAATTGTAAACTTTTAAGAATTATTTGTGGTGGACCATCTTTTTTTCATGCTAATACATCTTTCATCTGATAAAACTTGCAGGGTCTAATATAAGATGTTTAATATCTAAATAAATGAAAGATTACAGCAAATCTTAATGTTAAATTAGGTGCTATCTTCAGATTTATGACCAGCCATTTTTATGATTTATGACTAGTCAAGTAAAGTAATCTGGCTAGCTCGTTTTGCAAGTTTTTGAATTTTTATAGGCGAAGCTTAGTGAGATTGCTGGAAATAGAGTGCATATCTTTGCAACTAATAATACAAGATGGTTGCAAATTAAAATCCGTATTTATTTTGTACTGAAATGTAAACAAAAATGGCCAGCCATTTTTAGAAATTTTGATAAATTTAGACTTAATTTTTGGGGAAGCTGTCTGTCAAGCCGACAATTGCGGCTCTAATGAAGCTACGAGGTTAAAATTAAAAATGGGCAAGTAAAGTTCTTCAGTAAAATTGAACAAACATTGGACAAACATTTAGGGTGGACCAAATATTTTTTTTTGGTTTTTTGTTTTTGAATTTTTCTTGACAACTTCAGGGATGGGCTAAACAATTTTTTGTATTTTTTGTTTTAATAAAATATTTATATATTTATTATAAATAAATAATGGTCTATTTTATATTAAACATCATAGTTGTTATGTTCGTGTATCCAAATGTTAACAAGGGCAACTATAATCTTCCTATGACTAGAGGTCAAAAAGTATAATAAAATTGCCATTACGTTAGTGACGCTGAGAAGGAGTGTGGGTTAGGAAAAGACTATAATGCTTATATTACGGTCATACGGGCATCCCAGAGTTGACACAATCTACTCTACTACACTCTTCCTCGTTTTCTAATAATTTAACCTATAATCTATGTAAATATATTGTAATGTTTTTACAATTTTACACTGGATGTTAATAATTTTATAATTTTTATCTTTCTTAAAAACAGACTTTAAACGCTCATTAGTACCAACAATATCATTACCTATGCCTAACATCTTATAAAGTAATACGGAGTAATATTATATAACATAATAAAGTAAAACTTACTTTTAACTGCTAATATAGTTTAAATCTCCATTGCATTCCCATATTTTAAGAATATACCGTAATAGTTTAACGTAATACTTTTTGTTTTTTTTATATATGTACGAACATTGTTCTAGGGGTATACTAAATCTGCAATTAAGTTTATGACGCTAAGGAGAGGGGATAAAAAACTGTCTTGCTATTGAAATTCTGCCAGTTTGTTCATAGTGTCCAAATAGATGCCATACACCTTCTTTTTTTAATATAAACATAGTTTTATATATTTGATAAAAGAGATTTGTGCTAACTTTTTGTTTATCTACAACTCTATATTAGGATGTTTAAATTTTTTCAAATTTTGAGTGTCAAGATGTACAGAAAGATAACAAGATGTAGTTAAGTTTTTAAGTCTAAACAGGAGCTGCTCGTTAAGTGTAAGTTTTATTAGTCAAATGGAGCTTGTTTGAGTAGCAGTCATACAGCTTCTTTTTTTGTAAATATAAGTTCCTCTTATAGATGACTTGCTTCTAATATGAGCATTTAGCTAATAGCTAATGAAGCCCAGTTTCTGAAACTTCAGTTATTAAGTTGAATAACCGATGTCTTAACAAAATATAATTAGTGTAGTATAAGAGGTTCGAATAGCTGTGTATTTGAAATGTTTCAAAAATTAGTTAACCGCATCATATAATATTCATCTTATGCTCTCCCTGGTACCTGAGAATTTTTCTTTCTCATCACACTCCGTTCTATTCAATTCCTCATGTACTGTTAAATTACAGAAAAAAAGTATGCCGTTGACGTTAGCATAAATCCCAAAAAAAAAATAATAATAAAAAATGAATAGATCCCCAGTTGATTTTAATTGTTGTAATGTTTAAATTAATTCTAAAAAACCAGTAGTTATCTATAACTGCAATACAAGAATTGAATAGTTAGTAAGTTAGAATAAAAGATACAAAAAAAAAACAAAAACATAAAAAGAAAAACCACCAGAGAGTAATCAGAATAATCAAAAGAATGAAAGGATAACTAAGGATAAATAGGACACGAAAACAGAAAAACAGGGCGAATAATAACAATAAAGTACATAAAGTGATTTCCGATTTCGTGACTAGATTTGGTTTATCTCATTTCCACAAAATATAAAAAAAAAAATACATTATCAAAATCATTATTGTGTGGATAGAATTATTTAACACTTATACAAAACATGTATAGATGTTTTGTTGCATATGTTCTCTTATAGATGACTTGCTTCTAATTTGTTCCATGTTTTCTTTTACTTTCTTTAAAAGATGGTAAACAGATAAGCTTTATTCATTTTTCAGACAAGTTCAATTCTTGGATTGTATCTAACTTGGTTTTCATGTAAACTTTGAATTTTATATGAATACAAATGAAGAATGATAGTGCTGTTTCTAGTTTTAATTTTTTTATTACCCGTATGACTATAGGTCTAAATTTGCCATAAAGTTTGTGACGTAGAGAATGGGATGAGGTAGATATAAACTCAAAGGTATGGAATCGGATCAGAATCTAAAAGTTAATCGATCTAGCTATTTATGTCCGTCCGTTTATCCGTCCGTCTGTCCGGCCGTTAACAATAACTCAAAAAATAAAAGAGCTACAATTCTGAAATTTTCACAAATTAGCTTTTATGCAATAACCGTCATCGCTACTGAAATCGAGCCAGTTTTTTCCACGGGTTGGAGTTCCTATCATACAACTTCTTTTTATAAATGAGCCTTACTCTATATCTAATAAAGGTGGATGTCTGAAATGTTGTCAATAATAGTTAACTTTAATGGCCAACGTCGAAAAAAATAAAGTTTTTGTAATTGAAGAGGTACGGAAAGGTGCCATTCAACTTATACTTTTGGACTATAAAGGAATTTTTAACCGAATGGCACAATGTTAATATTACGGTCATACGGGTATCCCAGAGTTGACACAATCTACTCTACTACACCTTTCATCGTTTTATTTTGAATCTTTTGAATAAAGATTATATTAATAGAATTAAAGAAACATAATATAAGAATAGAATTAAAGATTTTTTTTGGTTGTGTTAAGATTAGAATAAAACTTATTTTTATAATATTCCAGTAACGTAAATGTTTTCTATTATACGAGTGCTAAGAATATAATCAAAAGATCCTTCCATCTTCTGTAACACTTAACACAAACGAATAACATTTGTATGAGGTGTTATATAGATTTTGATTAGAAATTAAAAATACATTAAAGTTATTTTAAGTTAAATATTATGTACTAAAAAAGAAATTAGAGAATTTTTGGATTTGCTTGTGTTAATCTTGGGTTGATTGAGAAAATCAAACTTTTAATAGAAAATTATTGTTAATTAGTATTTTTTTTTTGGTAAATAATTCACTGAACTTTTTTAAAAAATTTCGATTTGTGTGTGAAAAAATTTGAGATCTTATTGAACGATATTCAAATTTAAAGTAGTTTATTTTCTCTGGCTTTTTTTGAAATGTAGTCCAATGTTATCCATTGGATGATTGTAAAATAATGCCCAAGATCAAGGATTAACTATCCTATTCTGGTGTAGTTAAGCGATGTAATATGAACTTAATTATAATAAGAACAAGACCTTCAGAAATCCCATGGGAATCCTATAAATAAAATAATATGTAAGATAAAAGTTAATGGTTAATCCGTCGTAAGGAGTTTTAATATGGTATAAGAGAATTCCGGTATTAACGCTTTTAGTTTTCATTTCTTATGATTATACTAATTATAAAATTGTTTTTACATTTCCTTCTTTCAGCGGTCATCTATTATTGAATATATAGGTTATTATACATAAACATCTTATTTCTAAATATCCCAATTTTCCCAATCCCCCTTAATTCAAAAATCCCAAATAACTGGCACCATAATTCCAAAATTCTCCCATATTCCGATCTCTGTAACCAAACTGTCCATTTGTATCACGTCCTCCTGAAAGTTTGTTTTAAAAAGGATGTGAAGTTAAAGTCGCACACTACTCAAAGAAATCGCACAGTTTCAATGAGTTCCCTTGTATAAAAACAAACCTTTTATTTTAAATTTATTTTTTTTTATTTTTATATCGTATAATATTATTATATTCAAATGTTCTGAGTAATACCATTATTTTCTAGTTGAATATATAATATCCTATTTTATTTTACTTTAATTAAATACAATTTTAATACCTTTCATTTCCAGTTTCAATTATTCAGAATTATCATTCCTTTAATTCATATTTCTTTTTTTTTAATTTCCTTAGTATGAGTCGATACTAATTTTTTGAATCTTTAAATCTTTACATCTGCGTTCATAACTTTATTGAATACATTATAGTACCACATTTATTTTAATAATAAAATCCTTTTTTTTAAATCCTGTTGTGTTGATTTCATATCGTTGATTCTTATTCATAAATTAAATTATTGTTTAAACGACCTCGGGTTTTTTGTTTCGTGAAAGGTACAGCTAACGCTTCAGTATTCGCACGTCATTGATTTAAAATTCGTAGTGCATCTTAAAGTATCAGAAACAAGCTGTCCGAGATTGAAATCGGCACTTCGACGATTTAATAAATCTTACACTTATGTGTTTGACTATACATATACATGGCTTCAATTGCACTATCTTAGTATCTTGAAATAAAAAAAACGCTTTTTTAGTTAACTTAAAATAATGCAAGCATAAACATTATTTTTTTTAATTTTTAAATTGTAATAATATTATTAAAGTTTAATTAAAATAGTTAGTTATTCTTTTAACCTATAAATCCCGTACGATTTGAACCTGTACGTATTATTACAGGTATTTCTATTTTTGCTGTCTTGTGTTTAAAAAAAAAAGTCTTTCAATTTTATATTTTTTTTTTGAATTTTTCAACCTCTGTTCGATTTTTTTTTGGAGTTTTTGTGGAGCACATAAAGAAATTATTAAAAAAACTTTAAAAAAATGGAAAATTAAAGGATTGAAAAACTTTATTTTTGAAATGATTTTGTATTTTTTTGCATTTTTTTTTTATAGGTGTAAATGAAAAAGTTTTTCCGAATTTCCCTTTCACTGTATTTTTCAAAAATTTAAAATGGCGCATTTGTTTAGTTGTGTTAGTTCGTCCATTTATTTTTTAAACTACCTGTTTATACAAAATTTCAATAACGTTTAAGAAAATTTATTAGAAATAAAACCACATATCCAGTGTTTCAAACAATTACAGTTTAAATATGTAGCCTCTACAGTTTCATAAAGTAAAAAAAGGCGTTTTAAATAAAAATTAATTGATTAAAAATTTATTCCTTTTTTAAATTAAATAAGGCTCAGTTTTGTAGTAATTATGTAGGGTTACTAATTAAGGCACTGCAAAATAAAGTCACCGGGGTATTATTTTCCGTTTAATGAAAAATTTCTCATAGGTTTTCTCATTAAATGGGAAATAACACAACGGGAGCTTTATTTCGCAGGGTCCAAACTTAGGTCACCGAAAAAGAAATGTAGAACGACATATTACAACATAAGGTAGTGGTAGACCTTAAAAAAGTAGGCACGCTTTAATTGATTTATTGGGTATTTTTAGCTATATCTGTGAGTTATATTAACCAATGAAAATCTTTTAAATCTCTTATTATTCATTATTATTTTATCTTTTATATCAGAAGCATCTTTTACCAAATGAATTTTGTCAGACTATTCTATATATTTAAAAATAAAAACGTGTAATTTGGAAAGAGGGGTTAAGTCTTCAAGAGTGCATTTTCGGTTAAAAATTTTTCTATCTCTTCTTTTTTGAAAGTTATATAAAACAAAGATATGCTAATTTTGATAGTGTTATCTTTGTGCAACCTGCAGCCATTCTCAAATGTTTAACTCAGTTGTTTTTAAATTTAGATATTTTTTTAAATTATACAGAATGCGCTTCAAATACAAGCAAAGTTATATTAAGAGTTTCCAACTTTAATGGAAAAGTTGACAAAAATTCAAGAATGATTTTTAGTTCAAAAAGTGCAATTTTTAAAACTTTTGGTATTACAATCTGCTCCTTTTTTCTATTTGTTTTTTTTTTTCCTTAATGAAAGATGAAAATTTCAATTCTCAAGCTTTTTTTTATTATGTGCCTTGTTTTTTTTAATCTTAACCTGCACAATGCACAATTTAAAATATAACCACATGGTTTTCTTTTTTTTTTCTTTATTTTGAAAAAGTGAATGTGGAAATTTTAAACTAAAAGTATATATTTATGTGGTGCAGCATCAAACGTTCCATAGCCGAAAGTCCCATTGAAATATTTGATACTGCCCCTATACAACAAAAGTTGCAAAGTATGGACTACACTCATAACACTTCGAACTTACCACTGTAAGTCAAAAGTAAAAATAATTTCAGAAATCAATAGGTACTTGATGGGGATGTTCTTCGAAGTGAGTCAAAAGTCCCATTAAACTTCTGAAATAAGATGTAGGTTCGTAAAAATATAATTAAGAAAGTTTTTAGAATAATAGATTACGAAATCTGGGTTCTCCTTTTTCCAAAATATGTATATAGATATATAAATCAAGTGTTCTGGATCAACTTTAAGATTCAAGGCATTATATCAACAATAAGAAATTTAAAATATAATTGGGAGAGGGTTCGGGGTCGTTTACGATATGAGCTTAGATTTTCTATTTTTTCTGAATATTTATATGCATAAACATAAATATATATATATAAGTAAATTTTCTGGAAAAGTAGTATTAACCTGGTTTTGTAATCAAATTTAAAAATTTAAATCGTGTACGAACACATATTCTGAAAATGAGGTAACCCTGATTTGTATTATAAAAGCATATGTGAGATTCCAATTTAGATTTCAGGATGCAAAATCAGGTTTATAAAAATTTGTTCAGAGTAGGTCCCGTTGGAGCCCTTTTAACACTAACACACCTTAACACAAACGTCTCAGTGGGAGTTTTGGCTGTGGAAATTCTAACCCTGCACCTATACTTGTTATGTATTTTTTTTTAAAATATTTTCAAGCCAACAAAGACAAAGTTGTGAGTATTTATAATTTTTTAGTGCAGATGTAGAATACAATATATTAAAATATTTCTTTTATATTGTATCTATAGATTCATATTCATAGATTCATTCATTTTATCACATTTTGTAAAACTATATTTTGAAAAAATAAAATGGTGAACAAAAGTTAATGTTAATCTTTTTTGTACAAAATTTAATTCTTATTGTATTATTGGAACGAAAGCTTAAAATATTTTGAAACATTTCGTGCCGTATGAATTATATGAATAACGCATACTTTAGATTATAACCTATTGTAGGTACCGTAGTTTATGCATTGACAATTTTTTAAACTTTTATTTAGGAAGTGGTAATAAATTAAAGTAGTTTTTGTATGTTAAAATGCTATATTCATTGAAAGCCAATTGCGCAAAAGGGGATATGTCATAACTATTTTTGTCATAAGTCCCTTAGGGAATTATAACACAAAGAATAGTGTCATAACTTCTTAAGGGACTTTGAAATTTTTTCCAAGGGACTTATGTCATACTTCAAAATATTAATAAGTCTCATAAGTGCCTCAAGGAGTTGTCATAGCTCCCTTCAAAATTTCTTCTTTTAGTGAAATATTACAAGTCCCATGGGAGTTGATAATGAAATAACTTCGATAAAAATATTGAAATTAAAAATTAAATAAGTTCGATTCAAAGTTATTTCAATTGGACTTATTTTGTACCGCCTTTATATTTATGTGCAAGATTCTGAATTGAGAAGGATTTTACAGTTTGATATATAATCAGTGCTATGAGCTTTTTACAAAATATGTATATACGTAATACTCCTATTGTAAGGGGTTTTTGGGAGGAAATTAGAATTGAATTGAAAGTCAGGGCTATACGCCTATTGAAGAATATGAAGATATATAGTCTTAGTCTTATCTTACATTTATATAACATTAATATTTTGGAAAGAGCGCATAGTTCCGAATTTGTACCCAACTACAAGATCTTTCTTAATGAAATTTTAACATATAGGTACTTTTCACTTATAAAACTTTTAAAATTGTACGAACTAACCCTCCTCAAAGCATCAAAACCTAATTTTATATTTTATGATATATATATTCGGAAACTTGAAGATATAAATGACACATAAGAGATGACGTCATATTAATAGCTCGGCACCCCTTTTCCATACTTAAAGCTCGGATATACTTCTGTATCAAAAGATTATTTGATTTTTATCTCCGCTAAATAATATTCAATCCCAAAATTTTAAATCCCAAAATCCATCAGATGTAAAAAGTAATCGTTTTTTGGGAAATTTTTAAATTTTACAAAAAAAAAATCGAATTGGTAGATATTTCATAGATTACATAAAATTATGTAATCATTTTTTTAATTATTATTATTCAATATTTGGCGACAGCTTAAATACTTTCAAAAATATAGAAAATTAGTGATTAAAAGTCATCTTCATTTACTCTTACAATCAAAGTGCTCCAAATTCCTATATATCTTTATAAAAAATCAATAATAATAAAAATACGAATGACCAGCATCCTTATAAAATTAAAAGGGATCAAATGAAAAATGAATGAATGTAAAATTAATAAATATATACCTACATATTATATTTTATCTTAATATTTTTAATATTAATTTAGACAACATCTTTTTAATA
Source organism: Dolichopus griseipennis (assembly GCA_963082915.1). Taxonomy (NCBI): domain Eukaryota; kingdom Metazoa; phylum Arthropoda; class Insecta; order Diptera; family Dolichopodidae; genus Dolichopus; species Dolichopus griseipennis. The sequence continues at coordinate 58,299,104 of OY720442.1, forward strand.
ATTAAAATTCCTTGAAATTAAAATCTTTTGTGATTAGTGACGTCAATAAGTTATTAAAAATATTATATATTTAATATTATTAATGTATATTATAATTTTTAAACAAGGGTTATATCAAAATGACTGTTTTTTTACATTAACTACAGGTCAAAAGTGTATACCAAATTTGCCATTACGTTTGTACCACAGAGAAGGCAGGGAGGTAGATTTAGACTCAAAAGTTTGTATCGAATCAAAATCGAAAAATAAAAAGATCTAGCGATGTATGTCCGTCTGTCCATAACTCAATAACTCAAGAAATAAAGGAGCTAGAATTTTGCAATTTTCACAAATTCGTTTTTAAGCAATAGTCGTTAAAGTATTACTCTGTACCTATTGAAACTGAGTGTCTGAAATTTTGTTAAAAAAGTTTAGTTTTATGCCTAAAATTTGTGCAAAATTTAGTTGTGATGGTGCAATGGGTACAAGTGGTTACCAATTATGCACATATGAGCATTACTCTATACCTAATAAATATGTGTGTCTTAAATTTTGTCAATAGTAATTAACTTTAATGACCAACGTCAACCTAAAATCGGTGCAGTTCGAAGAGGTTCGAAGAGCTGCTTTTCAACTTATATATCTATATATCTTTTTTTTAGATAATTTATTTTAAATTTTTAACTGGATGATATAATGTCAATATAACGATAATTCGGGTATCCTAGAGTTGGCACAGTCTACTCTACTACACTCTTCCCTGTTTTGGTATTTTTTTTACAAAATTTTCAAAACATTTTATTCGGATTCGTTTATTTTTAAAACTCGGAGAAAAAAAAACCCTACTCTATGACGTCGTTTGAAATAACATTTCCATAATCGTTGTTAAACTTGTTTAGTCAAATTATGTTAAATTTTTTTTAAAAGAAACCTTCGTAAATAATAATTTGTTTTTAAAATCAAATTTTTTTTATTGTTAACTATTTTTTGAGTTTCCGATTTTTAAAAAAAAAAAATTTTTATTTTAAGGCATCTTTAAGGTTATACTTAAGAACAATATAATATTCAAGGATAATTGAAAAGTTTTATTATAATATAACAAATAACAAAAAGTCTTAACCAATCTGGATGTTTCAATAATTTATTAGAAGTATCAATATTTTATTTGGTTTTTATGAACTGTTGGCTGGTTTTAATTTTAAACCATTTGGAGAGCAGCATTCGGAAAAAATTTAAAATATCCGGGACTCAAAACTAAGAATATTTTAGGCACATTTAAAATAAGTTCTTACATTTGTCTGGTCGCCAATTGTTTATAAAAAGGCTTCAAATGCGTGAAATTTAAACACTAAAGAATTGATACCAATAAAGTATTACTAATTACTAATTTAAGGAACTTTTGTTTTAACAAAAATTAAAATTTCATACTCTCATTTAAAATTTCGTTCTGATACCATCTTAGTATTATTAGAAAATATAATTAGCCTTTTAGATATTTCTTAACCTTTAATGAGTATCTAAAGAAATGAGGATATGCAATAAAAAACATGGACTAAGACTGATTGGCATTTTTCAATATTACGTTAACGTTTTGATAAAAGGAATAAAGCCAATTGGCGAACCACTTCTTTTTCAAAAATTTTTAAAATATAAAAAAGTCGAAAAACAATGAATATAATAATTTTTACTTTACTTCAAGAGCAGTATTAATAAAAATTCAAAATAGTACAATTAGGCTTTATTTCATTTGGCTTTGTTGCATGTACTCGAAAAATTTCTAAATATTTATTCCAATTTATTCTCATAAAGCTTCAATACCCAGAGGACGACCAGTTAACTTCAAGCGGGTTTTTTTGACCTGAAACATGAAAAAATTTGAGAGAACATCAAAAAATTAAAAGAATCGGATCCTGAACATCAAATCTGCAGACTAAATCTTTAACTGAAAAATTCTTATCTCCAAGGTGTAAATTCTAAATTTTTTTTAAACTATTAACAATTTTTTTTAGTTTTATTTATAATTTATTATGTACATATATACAATATATTCACACAATCTAATGGGCCTTTGCCAATATGACATGTGGACCAGACTTTCTATCAATTTATAAGTAATATTATTTATTTTATTTATATATTTGTACATTTTAAACTATATTTGGTCACCATGGGGATTTGTAATTATAAATGTTGTCGATATTTTATATATTTCCTTCTTCAATTTAATTTTAACACCATAATGGTAGATTTTAACACCAATAGATTTAAAATAAAATAAAATTACTTTATTAAATTTTTATTTAGATAGTGATCAAGTTTATGGAAGTAAATATTGTTAACTGAAATAATATAATAAAAAGTTTTTTAAAGTTTCCAAAATAAATTTTTTTTATTTTGTTTTTAAAATTAAAAAAAAATTTGCATGGATAAAAATGAAACTGTATAATTGAAAATTAAATTCAAGGTTTATTTTATGATACAAAACAAACAAAATATTTGACGAAAATTTACGATATTTTTAGCATATTTTTAGCACATTTTCAAAAAATTTTGTAAAAATGTGCCTATATCGTTTCACTCTGTCCGTCCATCCGTCCGTCTGCCTGTATGTTTACAAAAAATTTTCGTTTGAAATAGAGAAAAGAAATTTTAACTACGAGTAGGTATTACAAAAAAAATAATTTCTTAGAAGAATCTTTTTCTGTAGTCCCACCCGTTACGGAGCGGCAGCCCCCCAAAGTTGGGAAAAGCCCTATATTCAAATTGTTATAACAAGAGTTCTATTAGGTGTATTTTCAATCTGAAACCGGCAAAAGTTAGCTAATTTTATAAACAAATGTTTAGAGTTGCCATACGGTACTAAACAATTATGCAAAAATCAATTTTTGCAAAATTTTTGGCTACACATATCTTCCAAACGGGCCAAGCTAGGGTCTTGAAATTTTAGGAGTACTTAGATCCTCAGAAATAAGTAGAAGTCAGTTAACAAATTTTTTTTGTCACGTCCTCTGTTTTGCAGCTATAAGGGCTCGAAAATTTAAATTTTGCTATTTTTAAACACCTGTAACTTGAATACCTGTTCAAATTTTTTTTTGTGATTTACAAAATTGAAAGCTCCTTAATTATATTTCAACATGTGTCAAAGGTTTTTCTTAATTTTGAAGTGTAACGAAGCTACAGCCCCCGCAAATTCCAAAAAAGCCCTATATTTTAATTGGTATAATAAGAGTTCTGTTAGCTATATTTTTAATCAAAAAAAGGCAAAAGAGAGCTGCTTTCTTAGGCTTTACAAAAATACATCAACAAAAATGTACAGGCTTGCCATACGATACTAAAATTTACCATTATGCAAAACTCAATTTTTGCAAAATTTTTGGCTCCATATATCTTCTAAACGGTTCAAGCTAAGGGTTTTGAAATTTTGGGAGAAGTTAGGTTCTCCGAAATTAGTAGGAGTCGGTTAACAAAATTTTTTTGTCACGTCCCCTGTTTAGCAGCTATAAGGGCTCGAAAATTGAGATTTTGCTATTTTTGAACACCTGTAACTTGAATACCTGTTCAAATTTTTTTTTGCTAATATACAAAATTTTAAAGTCCAACATTATACTTTGAAATGCTACACTACTCCCCTTCCCCCAACTTTTTTAGGTTCAAGGAATTAAATTGTGAATTATACCAAAATTTGGAATTTTATTTAGAATTTTACTATATAAGCAAAAATGGTTAAAACTGACAGACACTTTCTTCAATTTAAAGAACCGCTTTTAAATTTAAGAAAATCTTTTAACATATGTTAAAGTGTAATTTATAAAGTTTATAAAACTAGTTATCTTTTGCCGTTTTCAGATTGAAAATACACCTAATATAACTCTTGTTATAACAATTTGAATATAGGGCTTTTCCCAACTTTGGGGGGCTGCAGCTCCGTAACGGGTGGGGCTACAGAAAAAAATTCTTCTACGAAATAATTTTGTTTGTGTACCTACTCGTGGTTAAAATTTCTTTTCTCTATTTCAAACGATGTAAAAGTTTTTGTAAACATACGGACAGACAGACAGACAGACGGACGGACGGACAGAGTGAAACTATATAGGCACATTTTTACAAAATTTTTTGAAAATGTGCTAAAAATATGTTTATATTTTTATTTTAGTCTCTGTGTTCGTCTGTTTATTCTATTTCTCAACCCGTCTACCTCTTCATATTTCGATCTGCACGATGTCAACTAACCATTTATCTGTCTGTCTATTTGCGCTCGTCTATATTTCCGTTTTTATTTTAGGGTTATTATTATGAAAACAAGAAATAAAACAACAGATTCGTATTTTAAAATGATAATTTTTGAAATTCAAACTAATCTCTCAATGAAATAAATTCATTAAAATACACTATTACACGACTCATTCATTCAAATCATTTCAGGAACATTAAGCAAACAGGACAGAACTAACTTATACCAAATTTCTTTTTTTAAACTTTATTAATACTGAAAATATGCTGGTTAGGTCTAAGAAGAGGTCAAGCAGCTTTTCAAAACTCTGTTTTCAAAATTCACAAATTTTAGAAACGTAAAAAAAACAGCACAGAGCACCTTTGTACTAAATTTCAAGTTGCTGTCTTCATAAATTCCAAAAATATGCTTAATAGATCTTGAGAGGCTTTTGATTAGTACCCATTTATTTCAAAATTCAAGGACATAATGGAAACAGGACTGAATTATTAAATAATTTCGAAAATAAACTTCTTAGATCTTAATTGGTGTGTGGAAGATACGCGAACAACTATTTTAATTAATCCGAAATTTCAGACAGACATAGGAAATAGGAAGAAACACCCTTGTATCAAATTTAAAAATTCTATTTTCATTGGTTTCGGGGTTATGATCGATTAGACTCATTTCGATCATGATCCGATCTCGCCCATTATCAATCTTCGTCGTAATATTATCAATGATAACTAACCTGCGTATAAACTTTATCCTAAACGCAGGGACATCCCTAATTGATCTTGGTTCCTTTTGATGGTTACAAACACCAAACCAAGGTTAATATACCTATTTTAAGTGTAGGGTATGAAAATACCAATTCGTCGTTATTTCTTAAGTTGCATGTCTAGTTTTTAGAATATGAAAAAGAATTTTAAGAAAGAATCACAAAAATATATTATGAAACTATGTCCTAAAACCTTTTTATTATCTTTCAGAGCTTGTGCTCCAGATATCTTTTATTTGTAAACTCCCTTGTTTTGATTTTTTTTTTTTATTTATTTTTATTACCAATTTTCTGTTCCTTTTTTTCAATTGAGTTAAAATTTTTTTTTATTCAAGTTGGCGATTTCATAAATGGTTCCCAAGGGATTTGTTTGGGTTACATCTAGTTATTCTTTTTATTTTTATTTGCTTACTTTAGAAATTCAATAGGGTTTATATTTATTCTATAGTTATAATAGAAAAACGAGAAAGAGTGTAGTAGAGTAGACTGTGTCAACTCTGGGATACCCGTATGACCGTAACATATACATTATATCATCAGGTTAATTACTTTTGGCAAAATTTCAAACATTCAGCTTTATTAAGTGTAGAGTAATGCTCATATAAAAGAAGGAGTTGTATGGCAGCTACACGAACCCTCTGCAGTAGACCAACCAAATTTTGCAGTAACTTTGGCCGTTACACTAAACTATTTTTGGCAAAATAATAAGACAATAGGTATAGGGTAATGCTCATATAAAAGAAGGAGTTGTATGGCAGCTACTTGAACCCTCTGCAGTAGATCAACCAAATTTTGCAGAAACTTTGGCCATCACACTAAACTATTTTTAGCAAATTACTAGATATTGACTATATATTCATACGGGTATAATGACTATATAGTCATACCGGTATAAAAAATTAATTCTGAAAATTGTTAGGCACGGTTTGTTTCTAAATTAAATATTACAACATGAAGATATTTGAAAAGTTTTTAATAAAAAATTATTATAACGCTTCAAAACATAGAATATGTCGTTTGAATAGAAATTTAAGTTTGGAAATTGAAAAATTTTTGAATTTCGAAAATTTAAACATGATGTAATCAAATTAACACAGTAACACAGTCAATAACTACAGACTTTCAGATATTATAAGATTTAACTGTTTTGTACTACCCAGAGTTGTTTTTAGTGAAATTCAACATTACGAAGCCTGAAGACTAATTATGAGCTGGTAATTTTGTTAATGCGACTCCAGTATTAAGATGGGTTCGCTGTCAGAGAATTTTGTTTCAAGTAACGAATTTAAACCAAGTAGAATGGTAAAGTAAATACGATCTAAAGCTTCCAGGAATTTTTTTACTAAAGAAAATAATCACATAAGAAGGAGTACAAATTAATATAAGTTTGAAAATGGGTATTAACTTTTTTTAACTTTGATTTTAACAAATGGATTTAATTGATTGATTAGTCAATGAAAGTTTCAAACAACTTGTTAAGTAATATGAGTATAGTTCGGACATAAGTCAGTGCCTACATTTAAACAAAAAATCATTGAAGATTGGTTTGTAACTAGCATAATTCGCACAGTTAAAATGGACAGTGTGTAAACCTCACCATACGCTATATTTTTCAGTATACAATGAAGTCTGCTGAATATCTTGAGAATTGTTGTCGCTCCATATACGGCAATTTTGCTTATTTATGTAACCGTTTAACCACAAATGAGCTTCATCACTAATAACTATTTTTCAATAAAATCGAATAGAATTCAAATAAGTGATGAAACAACCCAGAGTTTTTAACCCTAGAACAGTAAGTATTCGACTAACATCCAAAATTTTTTGCGTGTAATTCTTAGAATTTTTGTTATTCTTCTTTCTCCTTTTTGTGTATCTCTCAACCATTTAGTTTTGTACTTATATTCAATTTGTGATGTCATAGTTACATACAGGAATTGAACCACACACAAGTAAGTGTGTGTAGTTCAACGCTGTAACTAAAGCTCTTTATTGTTCCTTAGTACGATCTATTCTTGAATATGGTAACATTGTGTGGGATCCCGCATTTCAAGTACATTCTGATAGAATAGAATCCGTGCAAAAGCAATTTCTTTTATTTGCTTTGAGAAATCAATATAATCCTATAGATTATTCAATTCTGCCTAGCTATCTCGTAAAACTTAAATCATTAAATATCTTAACTTTATCCTCACGCAGGCAATTTTTTTCTTCTTGCTTTACTTTTGACGTCTTAAACAAAAACATTGACGTTCAGTTTTTAGCAGATAATTTTAAAATAAATAATGGGGGCAGAAATACGAGAAGCACTAAATATTTAGTTGAAAATACTCATAGAACTGAATATGGAAAAAATTAACCAATAAACAGATGTTGCATAACATTCAATAAACACAGTCATCTTTTTTCAACACAAATTTCTATATACACTTTTAAACGTAAATTAAAATTAAAATTTCTTAATGACCTATGACAATAATTTTAACCTTCAATATATATATTATACACTTTAAGTTCACATTATTTTATAATACTACCTATAATTTTGTTATTATACCCTACACCTATAGAATAGGTAAAGGGGTATATTAACTTTGGTATGGTGTTTGTATACGATAACTCAAAAAACAATGGAGCTATCTTGTTGAAATTTTGACTGTAGGTTACTAGGACTGAAAGTACGGCGGGGATTGCATATGGGCGAAATCGGCCCATGGGTTTGGATTCTGGACCTTTTAATCGATCTAAGGGCTAACGAACATATATAAAAAATCACGATAACTCAACAACTAATGACGCTTTCTTCATCAAATTTGTGCTGTAGGTTACTAGTAATGAAACTACTTCGGGGTTTCCGTAAGGTCGGGATTGGACCATGCGTTCGGAACCTAGAACTTTTTGATCGAATTTAGGCCAAACGAGCATAATTCCGAAACAAATGAAGATAGAACCTCCAAATTTGGTATCAGGGTAGCCCTACCTATTTCCTAATTGTCTTGGGAATTTGGGTCCCATTGGAGTACTGGGTCGGGGACCAGCCACACATTTCCGAAGACCTTAAAGCATATCTTTAAAATTAATAAAGATAACAACTTGAAAAAATGTAGAAGTTTCCAATTTGCCACAAGGATGTTCTTTACTATCTCTTGCGTGTTCCCTTAATTTGGGATCACTTGGAGTGGTGGTTCAGTACCCCTCTCAGACCACCCAAGTTTTAAAAGCTTATAATCGAAATTACTAAAAATAGTTACTTAAAATTAAGATAGACCGGTTAAATTGTGTACAAGGGTTAACTAGTACTATAAGCAAAGCGCGGGCTGTATAAGGGCGAAATCAGCCCATGGGTTCGAATTCTGGACCTTTTAGTCGGTGTCAGGGATAACGAACATATATTAAAAATCACGATAACTCAACAACTAATGAGGCTATCTTTATGAAATTTGTGCTGTAGGTTATTGGTAATGAAACTACGGCGGTGACTACGTACGGTGAGGATTGGACAATGGGTTCGGAACTGAGAACTTTTTGATCGAATTTAGGCCAAACTAGCGTAATTCCGAAACCAATGAAGATATAACCTCCAAATTTGGTATCAGGGTGTCCCTTCCTATTGCGTAAGTGTCTTTGAAATTTGGGCCCCATTGGACTAGTGGGTCGGGGACCAGGCACTCAGTTCCGAGGACCTTCAAGCATATTTTCGAAATTAATAAAAATAGTAACTTGAAACAAATGTAGAAGCTTCAAATTTGGCCCAGGGTGTTCTTTATTATTTCTTCCGTGCCCCTCTAATTTGGGATCATTTGGAGTGGTGGTTCAGGACCTCTCTTAGACCCCCAAATGTGTAAAAGTTTATCATCGAAATTAATAAAACTAGTAACTTAAAATTAAGATAGAACGTTCCAATTATATTTTAGAAATACATTTATTGCATATTTTGCGTTTATAAGCTTTTCTATTAGGTATATAAACTAACCATTTAAAATAATTGCAATTTTGAAAAATTTGGATTATTAAATATATTATGCTTTGATTATCTTTTTATCACAAAATTTAATAATTAGAATTTTTTCATTTTGTAATTGAATTGGAATAAATATATTTTCATTTATTTCAAGTTTGTTTGTTTTTTAATATTTTTAAATAGATAAATTAGTAAGAATTTGTAATATTTTTTAATAGATAGTGTAATTAGAAAATGTTTTTAGTATTATAAAGTTAATTTGGTTAGCTATGTTTTACGATCAAATTAATATCAGCTTTTATGGTGTTAAAATGACTTATGGATATATCCTTAAATTTGAACCAAATAGGTGTAGGGTATTTCTAAGTCGGTTGCACCGACTGACTGTTTCTTAACTTGTTTTTGTTTATTTTTTTACTTTATAAATTGCATTCGCTATGTATGCATTTTTTACAATCTACAAAAAAAAAATAAATAAACTTTTGATTTTTATGTATTTAAATTTGTTTTGTAATCCAATTTCATTTTAAGTTTTAGCTATAAGAATTTTTTTTGTAAAAACCTTGTTTTGGTTCAAAATAAAATAAAAAAAAATAAAATACGTACTGCATTCTATGCACTGCAGAGGATGAACATCTAATCAAAACCAGAAAGGTCTGCAGTTTCTGTGATTATAAAAAAAGACGAATGACAAAAACTCAATGTACAACATGTAATAAACACATATGCGGAGAAATAATTAAATCAAATAATTAAATGTTCACGTTTCAATGTTGCTATGTAATTTTATATTTATAACAATATTTTCTACCTAATCACTATTAATTTTTTTTCTGTTTTTATATGAATTTTAGAGATTTAAGTTATGATTTCTGCTTTTAAGTTCTATTATATTATTATATTATTTTGGTTATTTAAGAAATATAAAAAAAAAATGAGACTCTTCTATATTTTTTAGGCATAATAATGCCTTTATACACATATTCGTCGATTCGGCGTATTCTTAGCAATAACAGAATAAAAATAAGCTTACTGTTCTAGGGTTGGAAAAGCACATTTTCAAAATTATATTGTGTTTCATGCTGAGTTTATAGTAAACAAGTGATGAAAAAAAACCAAGGGTTTTTAAAAAAGCACATTTGCAAAATTATATTGTATTACATACTGAGTTTAGCTTTGGAAATATTTACTTGGAAATAGTTACTACTGACTTATAAAATTTTTATTTAAAAGTTGTTATAGCCCTTCAATGGGGAAGGTTGCCAAATTTCTCAAGTCTCTTACTTCAACTTCCCCCCCCCCCCCACCTCATCTTCTAGTTTTTTAGGTTCTAGGAATTAAATTGTGAATTACACAAAAATTTGGAATTTTACTTAGAATTTTATTATCTAAGCAAAAATGGGTAAAACTAAGAGACACTTTCTTCAATTTAAGGAACCCCTTTTAAATTTAAGAAAAACCTTTAACATATGTTAAAATATAATGTTGGACCTTAAAATTTTGTATATTAATAAAAAAAAAATTGGACAGGTATTCCAGTTACAGGTGCTTAAAAATAGCATAATTTCAATTTTCGGGCCCTTATAGCTCCTAAACAGGGGCCAAAAATTTTTCAAAAATTGAGTTTTATATAATGGTAAATTTTTTATTTGTAAACGTTGTAATATAAGTCCTTAATTTGAATGCAACAGCTTTTAATTAGTTTAATTTAATGTAAAGTTTAATATATTTTTTTTTATAATTTTTTACTTTCAAGTAAATATAATGTAATTAAACCAAAAGTTTATACAAATCTCCTCTTTAAAGGAGCGTGTTAAAAGGAGTAAATGTATATATCCCATACAGTTTTAATTTGTCTTAATAAAACACAAACCATGTTAAAAAATAACATACAAAACCAAAAACAAAATAAATATAAATAATATACGAAGTTAAAGTGTTAATATGAAAATATTTGTTGCAGTTGGCACTCTATCTCTAAGATAGATTATTGTCGTCTTTTCATGTGTAATTTTCATTATTTTATTACCAAGGTCACAAAACGAATGTATAAATAATCCTATAATATAAGACATGATCATGAACTGAAAGCTTTGTTTTCCAAAATGTTTCTTACAAGAGATTCACCGGTGGCGCGAAATAAAGCCATAAAATGACATTTTGGCTTTATTTCGCATTCAAATGCGAAATAAAGCCATATCGAAATTTTTTTTGCGTATGGCTTTATTTCACATTTGAATGCCAAATAAAGCCATATCATTTTCTAAAATTTTACGAAATAAAGCCATATAGTAAAATTGATACAAATTCTAGTTTAATAGTAAACAAAGTAAAAAAAAAATAGAAATTGATAATTAAGTGCAATTATACATGTTAAATAATATTATATTTTCATTACCCCCCCGCTAACTGAATTATTGAAGCTAGATTTTGAATCCAACACTAAAATGAAAAGAATGGTATAAGAATTCGGATACCTAATTCATTCAAAAAATTAATAAGTTCCTAATTTTTTTTAATACACTGTAATAAAACATGTTAAATAATATTATATTTTCATTACGGGGGCTGCCGCCCCCGAACCCCCGCTAACTCAATTATTGAAGCTAGATTTTGAATCCAACATTAAAATGAAAAGAATGGTATAAGAATTCGGATACCTAATTCATTAAAAAAATTAATAAGTTTCTAATTTTTTTAATACACTGTAATAAAACATGTTAAATAATATTATATTTTCATTAAGGGGGCTACCGCCCCCGAACCCCCACTAACTCAATTATTGAAACTAGATTTTGAATCCAACACTATAATGAAAAGAATGGTATGAGAATTCGGCATAGCTATTTCATACAAAAAATAATCAACCCTAATTAATAAATATAAATATTCTGGAAAAGGGGGCAATCCTGCTTTTGAATCCAACTCCAAAATCCCTCCTAATTGAGAATCCCACATATACACATATATATAAATATTCTGGAAAAAGCGTAAAGCCCTGCTTTTGAATCCAACTAACAATCCCACATATACACATATGTATATAAATATTCTGGAAAAAGCGGCAATCCTGCTTTTGAATCCAACTCTAAAATCCCTCCTAATTGAGAATCCCACATATACACATATATAAATATTCTGGAAAAAGCGTAAAACCCTGCTTTTGAAACCAACTCTAAAACTCCTTCCTAACTATTTAAATAAAAAAGTTTGGAAAATTAAATTGCTTCTATTTTCACAAATAAAATTACATTTTTAAATGCGAAATAAAGCCATAATGTCATTTTATGGCTTTATTTCACGGCGCCGATTCACCATGAAAGTGATAAAATATTACAGCATGAAACAAAATAAAAACAGTTATTTTAATTAAAGATTCTGAAATTAAACGCTACTGTGGTTTTTTTAAAACTTATCTACTGTATTAAAAATAAAAAAACATTGTTTAGATACCTACCAAATAATATTTTATAGTACGGTTTTAATTGAAATATATAAGTTTAAATATAATAAAAAATCCAAAGGATTAAGTTTGTATCTATTTGTAAGGATTCTTTATTTTACATTTGTTTAGAAAAACAAAAAGGATTCTAAAATTTATATAATAAAATTTTATATCATTATTATCAATGATTAAGTAAATGAAAATGTTTTATTATGCAGTAGTGGATTACATATTACGAAGTTATATATGTAACATTATATAAGTACATACTTATGTTACTTTAAGCCATGATCACGAAATTAAAATTTTAGTTATAGGTATAAGAGGGTTTTTATAAAAAAATGTGGTGGAAATAATTTTTTTATGAGTACCTATGTATACTATTTTACAGCAATATACAACAATTTTTCATAAAAATCTAACATTTTTTGATCCAAATTAAACATTTCATCATACCTATTTATTGTATCAAAAAATCTTTAATTTGGATGAAAAAATGTTGAATGTTTATGAAAAATTGTTGTATATTGCTGTAAAACAGTATACATACATACATTTTTTTATATAAGTGTTCATAAATTTTATTTTGGCATATTAATTTTAAATACCTATTACAACTTTAAAAAAAATAAACAAAAAAAACAATTTTTTTCAATATATATTTTTATTAAAGTAGTACTAGTCCCCTAAAATGTAGAAAATAAAAAATTTAAGGTAGATCTTGGGAGTTTGTTACTGTTTTAATATAAAAGTAAATTGTTGGTATAAGAAACAGTTCTTTTAATGTTTGAAAACTTTTAAGCTTAAAATATTGAAAATTTTCATTAACCAAAAATTGATGGTACCTAGTTCTTTTGCATTTAATAGTGTTTAGTATAAAAGTAAATTGCTGAAATGGGAAACAGTTCTTCTTTCAGTTAGTCTTAATTCAGTAATTTACTTTTATACTAAAACACTTTTAATATTACTTATAATAATTTCTATAATACAAAGTAAAACGATATATACAATATACCTAGTTCTTTGTTTATGTTTCTTAATGTATTTTTACATACACACATACATATGATGATAATAATATGACAATACAAGGTATGGTAGTAAATCTAATTTAAAATATTAATTTCAGTAATGAAAATATTCAATAATATATTTTTTTAAACAAAATACGCAGAAGCAGATTCATGCAAGATCATTATTAATATATTTGTTATCTATCGAAAACTAAATAAACATAAACTTACATTAGACACATATATATACATATACATAGAACAGCAATTATTGTGTATTTGCATATTAACAGCAAACCCTAAAACAAAATCATTTCACACAATTACATTTTGTATTACGCACTGTTGCATTTTTAGCACATTTTCAAAAAATTTTGTAAAAATGTGCCTATAGAGCTTCACTCTGTCCGTCCGTCCGTCCGTCCGTCCGTCCGTATGTTTACAAAAACTTTTACACCGTTTGAAATAGAGAAAAGAAATTTTAACCATGGGTAGTTTTTGGAAAAAAAATAATTTCGTAGAAGAATTTTTTTCTGTAGCCCCACCTGTTACGGGGCTACAGCCCCCCAAAGTTGGAAAAAGCCCTATATTTAAATTGCTATAACAAGAGTTCTGTTACATATATTTTCAATCTGAAAACGGCAAATGATAGCTGTTTTCATAAACTTTATAAATTTTTAAAAGGCAAATGTTTAGGGTTGCCATACAGTACTAAAATTTAACATTACGCAAAACTCAATTTTCGCAAAATTTTTGGTCACACATATCTTCTGAACGGTTCAAGGTAGGGTCTTGAAATTTTGGGACAAGTTAGATACCTAGAAATTAGTAGGAGTCGGTTAACAAAATTTTTTTGTCAAGCCCCCTATTTAGGAGCTATAAGGGCTCAAAAATTGAAATTTTGCTATTTTTAAACACCTGTAACTTGAATACCTGTCCAAATTTTTTTTCAGTGATAGACAAAATTCAAAGCTCTATAATTATATTTCAACATGTGTCAAAGGTTTTTCTTAATTTTGAAGGGTGACGAAGTTACAGCCCCTGAAAATTCCGAAAAAGCCCTATATTTAAATTGATATAACAAAAGTTCTGTTAGGTTTATTTTCAATCGAAAAACGGTATCAGAGAGCTGCTTTTATAGGCTTTACAAAAATATGTCGCTTAAATGTATAGGGTTGCCATACGGTACTAAAATTTAGCATTATATAAAACTCAATTTTTGCAAAATTTTTGGCCCCACATATCTTCTAAACGGTTCAAGCTAGGATCTTGAAATTTTGGGAGAAGTTAGATCCTAAAAAAATAGTAGGAGTAAGTTAACAAAATTTTTTTGTCAAGCCCCCTCTTTAGGAGCTATAAGGGCCCGAAAATTGAAATTATGCTATTTTTAAGCACCTGTAACTTGAATACCTGTCCAATTTTTTTTTTATTAATATACAAAATTTAAAGGTCCAACATTATATTTTAATATATGTTAAAGGTTTTTCTTAAATTTAAAAGGGGTTCCTTAAATTGAAGAAAGTGTCTCTTAGTTTTACCCATTTTTGCTTAGATAATAAAATTCTAAGTAAAAATCCAAATTTTTGTGTAATTTACAATTTAATTTATTATAATGTTTTCCTAGAACCTAAAAAACTAGAGGATGAGGGAGGAGGGGGGAGGGGTGAGTTGAAGTTAGATTCTTGGGAAATTTGGCAACCTTCCCCATTGAAGGGCTATAACAACTTTTAAATAAAAAATTTACTGTTAGCAGTAAATTTTATAAGTCAGTAGTAACTATTTCGAAGTAAATATTTCCAAAGTTTAACTCAGTATGTAATACAATATAATTTTGAAAATGTGCTTTTTTAAAAACCCTTGGTTTTTTTTCATCACTTGTTAAAATATGAAGATGAATAAGTTAGGTAGTCTACTCGTACTTTTTGCATTTTTAGCACATTTTCAAAAAATTTTGTAAAAATGTGCCTATATAGTTTCACTCTGTCCGTCCGTCCGTCCGTCTGTCTGTCTGTCTGTCTGTCTGTCTGTCTGTCCGTATGTTTACAAAAACTTTTACATCGTTTGAAATAAAGAAAAGAAATTTTAACCACGAGTAGGTATTACAAAAAAAATTATTTCGTAGAAGAATTTTTTTCTGTAGCCCCACCCGTTACGGAGCTGCAGCCCCCCAAAGTTGGGAAAAGCCCTATATTCAAATTGTTATAACAAGAGTTCTATTAGGTGTATTTTCAATCTGAAAACGGCAAAAGATAGCTGGTTTTATAAACTTTATAAATCTTTAAAAGATAAATGTTTAGGGTTGCCATACGGTACTAAAATTTACCATTATGCAAAACTCAATTTTTGCAAAATTTTTGGCTACACATATCTTCTATACGGGCCAAGCTATGGTCTTGAAATTTTGGGAGTAGTTAGATCCTTAGACATAAGTAGAAGTCGGTTAACAAATTTTTTTTGTCACGTCCCCTGTTTTGCAGCTATAAGGGCCCGAAAATTGAAATTTTGCTATTTTTAAACACCTGTAACTTGAATACCTGTTAAAATTTTTTTTTTGTGATTTGCAAAATTGAAAGCTCTTTAAATATATTTAATCATGTGTCAAAGGTTTTTCTTAATTTTGGAGGGTGACGAAGCTACAGCCCCCGCAAATTTAAAAAAAGCCCTATATTTTAATTGATATAATAAGAGTTCTGTTAGCTATATTTTCAATCTAAAAACGGTAAAAGAGAGCTGCATTCTTAGGCTTTACAAAAATATATCACTTTAATGTACTGAGTTGCCATACGGTACTAAAATTTATCATTATGCAAAACTCAATTTTTGCAAAATTTTTGGCCCCACATATCTCCCAAACGGTTCCAGTTGGGGTCTTGATATTTTGGGAAAAGTTAGAGCTTCAGAAATTAGTAGGAGTCGGTTAACAAAATTTTTTTGTCACGTCCCCAGTTTAGCAGCTATAAGAGCTCCAAAATTGAAATTTTGCTATTTTTAAACACCTGTAACTTGAATACCTGTTCAAATTTTTTTTTGTTAATATACAAAATTTTAAGGTCCAACCTTATTCTTTAACATATGTTAAAAGATTTTCTTAAATTTAAAAGCGGTTCTTTATATTGAAGAAAGTGTCTGTCAGTTTTAACCATTTTTGCTTACATAGTAAAATTCTAAATAAAATTCCAAATATAATTGGTATAATTCACAATTTAATTCCTTGAACCTAAAAAAGTTGGGGGAAGGGGAATAGTGAGGATTAGATCCTTGAGAAATCTGGGCAACCTTCCCCATAGAGGGGCTAATATGACATAAAAATTAAAAAAATTACGGTTTTTATAAGTAAGTAACGTATATATTTCCTAAATTAAACGTTTACATTGAAGCTCCACCATTATATTCCGATAAAATACTCAGTATGAAACACTATATTATTTTGAAAATGTGCTTTTTTAAAAACCCTTGGTTTTTTTCATCACTTGTTTTTAAAATGTTGGGGTTCAAATTCGCTTCATGATGAAAGTTTTTTTTTAATTTCAATTAATAGTTTTTTTTTTATTTAAGTACATATTTGTTAAATTTTAAATTAATATACTAATTGATAAAATATTTGCTTCTTAATAAAAGAATTAAAAATTTGTATAGGTTTATTTTGTTTCAATTATGTACTTTTTGTATACAATATTAAAAAAAAACGAGGAAGAGTGTAGTAGAGTAGACTGTGTCAACTCTGGGATACCCGTATGACCGTTATATAAACATTATATCATTATTATTAAAACATTAATTACTTTTGGCAAAATTTCAAACATACCAGCTTTATTAGGTGTAGTTTAATGCTCTTATAAAAGAAGAAGTTGTATGGCAGCTACTCGAACTCTTGGCAGTAGAGCAACCAAATTTTGCAGTAACTTTGGCCATTACACTAAACTTTTTTTGGCAAAATTTCAGACACCCAACTTCAATAGGTACAGAGAAATACTCATATAAAAAAGGAAGTTGTATGGCAGCTACCCGAACCCATGGACCAAAATGGCTGGATTTAAATAGCGATGACGGCTATTGCAAAAAAACTAATTTGCGAAAATTTCAAGATCCTAGCTCCTTTAGTTTTTGAGTTATCGTGCGGACGGACGGACGGACGGACGGACATACATAGCTAAATCGATTTTTTTTTCGATTCTGATCCGATCCATACACTTGAGTCTATATCTACCCCCCCTCCTTCTCTGCGTCACAAACGTAAAGGCAAATTTATTATACCCTTTGACTATATAGTCATACGGGTATAATGATGCTAAGTTATGTACATATGTATTTGTTTCACAACCTTTGTTTAGATTCAAATCGAAATATTTGTTGCCAACGTTTTTAAAGTACCTACTCAATATTCCTAATCATGTACATATGTATGTATATAAAAGTATATGTAAAATTGTTTTAAATACATCTAATAAAAAAAACTGTATTTTTTAACTAGTATCGAACTCAGACCTGTTTACACCCGAAGCCACTTCTCTAACCACTGCACCATACATTTCTTATAAATTTATGGTCAGATTTCTAATATAAATGTATCACTAACTGACAGAATGAAAAATAAAGCCACAGACAAAGGCAAGTTCATTTAAAAGTATATAATAAATAACACTTCATAAATTTAAAAAATTTTATTTGAAATATTCAAATGTGTAACATAGTTTGTTTTATTAACTACATAGGTATGAAAAATGGTTTGTTATCTTAAAGTTTTTTAAAAAAACTACTATTTCTAAATTTAAAAAATTTAATTTCATTAGGTTTGTTCGCGTACCTACTTTTGAAAAAATTTACTAATGAGAGGTCAATTGAAGTTTGAGAGGATAATTAAAAACTGTAAAGCGTATTAATTTTACTAAAAAGACATGGAGGATTATAGTTGTCCTAGTCAACTTTTAGATACCCGTGCATACCAACTAACCGTTATTTATTTCCCTTATTCTATTATAAATATTACAAAAAAAAATATAAAAAAGTAAAATAGTTAAAAAAAATTTAACTTATTATCCCCTTATTTTTGCTTAAAAAAAACAAAAAATAACAAAAAAAAAAAAATTAAATTTTTAATTCATTATACCATAATTTTTTGCTTAAAAACAAAAAAAAAAAAAAAATAGCCCACCCTAAAAGTTGGTCCGAGTGATGTCCAACTTTGCCAACTAACTTGCCCTATTACTTTACCTGCCCAGTTTTAATTTTAACCTCGTAGCTTCATTAGATTCACAGTTATCTAATTGATAACTTTGTATGGCAGCTGCCCGAAAATGGGACCGTATCATTTTGAAACTCCATATAAGTGATCGATTCATTATATAACTAACCGTGTATAATTTTCATCCTCGTAGTATAATTAGTTTTGAAGAAATTCATATTGGTGCAAAGAAGTTGTATGGCAGCCCCCCAAAAATGAAACTGTAACATTTTAAAACTTCATATAAGTGCTCGATTCATTATATAACTAAATGTGTGTAATTTTCATCCGCGTAGTATAATCAGTTTGCAAGAAATTCATATTGGTGCAAAGAAGTTGTATGGCAGCCCCCCGAAAATGAAACCGTAACTTTTTGAAACTTCATATAAGTGCTTGATTCATTATAAAACTAACAGTGTGTAATTTTCGTCTTCCTAGTATAGATAATTACTTTTGAAGAAATTCATATTGGTTTAAATAAGTTGTGTGGCAGCTCCCCGAAAACTTGGTCTGTTCTTAATCAAAAAGAATAGGGAACCTCAAAAATGTTCAAAAAATGTTTTGTGTGAATTTCAAGACTCTAGCTCTAATTTTTCAATTCTACCTCTTTTAATTAATTTTTAATTCACGAATATATTAAACCTAAGCAAAATAAGCGTCACATAATCATATTAATATAATGATCATCATGGTAGATAATAGTCATCATATTCATAATGATTATATCTCTTAATATCAAAATACAAAGCATGCAAAATATTACACGTATTACATATTATATTAATACATATAAATTATTTATGAAGCCATTTACTTAAAAAAAATCATTGTGTTCTTTTTTGCTTATCTTCAATTTTTTTTTAAACTACGCATCATTTAAATCATATGAAATGGTAACTCGAAATCGTTATCTACAAAAAAAAAAAAACAAAACAAAAAAAAAAACAAAATTCATATAATTTCATGTTAAATACAAGATGCATAGCAAAATTTCAAATTTTTATATGAAAATATTGGAGTTAAAAAAGTTAGTTGTTCGAGAGCTACCCGAAGTTTTGGTCCAATCTTAACCAAAAACATGTGATGAAAAAAACCAAGGGTTTTTAAAAAAGCACATTTTCAAAATGATATTGTATTAAATACTGAGTTTAACTTTGGAAATATTTACTAGGAAATAGTTACTGCTTACTTATAAAAAGTTTTATTTTATAAGTTGTTATAGCCCTTCAATGGGGAACGTTTCCAAGTATCTGAAGGATCTAACTGCATCTAACTCTCCACCGCCTCCGATCCCCTCCATTTTTTTAGGTTCTAGGAATTAAATTGTGAATTCCGCAAAAGTTTGGAATTTTACTTAGAATTATACTATCTAAGCAAAAATGGGTAAAACTGAGAGACACTTTCTTCAATTTAAGGAACCGCTTTTAAATTTAAGGAAAACCTTTAACATATGCTAAAATATAATGTTGGACCTTTAAATTAATAAAAAGAAATTTGGACAGGTATTCAAGTTGCAGGTGCTTTAAAATAGTAAAATTTAAATTTTCGAGCCCTTATAGCTCCTAAACAGGGGGTTTGACAAAAAAATTTTATTAACCGGCTCGTAATTTTTCAGGATCTAACTTCTCCCAAAATTTCAGGACCCTATCTTAAACCGTTTAGGAGATATATGGGACCAAAAATTTTGCAAAAATTGAGTTTTATATAATGGTTAATTTTAGTACCATATTTTTGTAAAGCCTATAACAGCAGCTTTCTTTTACCGTTTTTCGATTGAAAATAAACCTAACAGAACTCTTGTTATATCAATGTAAATATAGGGCTTTTTTGGAATTTGCAGGGGCTGTAGCTTCGTCACCCTTCAAAATTAAGAAAAACCTTTGACATATGTTGAAATATAATTATAGAGCTTAAAATTTTGTGTATCACAAAAAAAAATTTTGGACAGGTATTCAAGTTACAGGTGTTTAAAAATTGCAAAATTTCAATTTTCGAGACCTTATAGCTAGCTCCTGAATATGGGGCGTGACAAAAAAATTTTGTTAACCGACTCCTACTAATTTCTGAGTATCTAACTTCTCCCAAAATTTCAAGGCACTAGCTTGGACCGTTCAGAAAATATGTGTAGCCAAAAATTTTGCAAAAATTTAGTTTTGTGTAATGTTAAATTTTAGTACCGTATGGCAACCCTAAACATTTGCCTTTTAAATATTTATAAAGCTCATGAAACCAGCTATCATTTGCCGTTTTCAGATTGAAAATATATTTAACAGAACTCTTGTTATAACAATTTAAATATAGGGCTTTTTCAAACTTTGGGGGGCTGTAGCCCCGTAACAGGTGGGGCTACAGAAAAAAGTTGTTCTACGAAATTATTTTTTTTGCAAAAACTACGCATGGTTAAAATTTCTTTAGTCTATTTCAAACAGTGTAAGAGTTTTTGTAAACATACGGACGGACAGACGGACGGACAGAGTGAAGCTATATAGGCACATTTTTACAAAATTTTTTGAAAATGTGCTAAAAATAGGGAATCTAGAAATTGATTGAAAAATCAATTGAATTTTGTGAAAATTTAAAAACTGTAGCTCTTTTAGTTTTTGAGTTATCGTTCTGACACATGGACGGACGGACGGACAGACACACATAGCTAGATCGACTCATATTTCGATTCTGAGCCGATACGTACCCTTGACACTATATCTAACTCATCTAGATCGATGCGTTACAAACGGAGGAGCAATTTTAATATACCCGATGTCATATATGTATGCACGGGTAAAAACATATTAGTTATCTAAATATCTATTTTCTGACTTATATCATGTTCATCATAAAGATTGATAAGGGTTTTTTTAATCCAAGAGTTTTTAAAAAAGCACATTTTCAAAATTATATTATTATGTTTCATGGTACTGAGTTTATTTCATCAATTCATTATAAATTATGAGTAATAGTCAAAACAATACTCAAAATTAATATTCAAATTGGAAAATATATACACTGATAACTAAGTTATTAACTGTGTGTACAAGTTTTGCAAACATACGGAAACTATATACGTACAATTTTTCAAAATTTTTTGAAAATGTGCTAAAAATTAGTGTTTGATGTTTTTGATTTTGATACAATTTTACTACGAAATGTATTTTTTTCTGTGAAATGGTACTTTCCAATTATCTTAAGATCGGGATTCGGAAATGAGATTTGGAATAGTTTTTGGCAGTTATATATTAACTCTTACAGGCACTGAAAAAGACAAAAAATTTTAACCCTACTTGCACGCAAAATAAAATTTTGTTTATTATTAATTTAATTCATTTATTATTTAAAAAAACATAAGATTAAAAAAAAATAAATAAATTTTGACCCTCCTGGGACTACATGTTAACTTCTGGGGCGTGGTATACCATATGGACCACTATGCCTGTAATAAAAATATTATTATTATAAATTGTTTGAAAATTGTAATTAAAATCTTATATTACCTTGTTGTGCTAATCTTGAAAACATGTCTTATTCTTAGATAAACAAAGTGGAACTTGGCAAACCGAACAAATCCAATCTGTACGAACCTGATTTTTTTTGGTACTGCAATTTGCGCATCTTCTTCTGGTACTTCGCTGAGGCTGGTGAGCTGAATTACTAAGCCTAACTTCTCTATACACTGAGGACTTATATCGTTTTGCTTCAAGTGGGCTGTTTTCAACATGGCTACGTTTTAGAGAGATAAATGAATCTGCTAGTAAACCATTGATCACTTCTCTACGAAAATCTTTATGTGATATAGACTTTCCTAGCAGCTTATAAAGGACAAACGCATTTACAATATTTGCATCTAAGAAATGAAAAAATATCCGATGTCACCATTTCTTACTTTTCCGATTTATCTCATAATTTGATTTTAACTGATCAAATTTGTCGACGAATAGCATATTTTTATTATATTCTATAATAGCTTGAGGACAATCTACATTTATTATTTCGCCATTTCTTTGCTTTCGGTGTACATTTTCAGCTTCACAAGGATTATGGAGATTGGACAGAAAATTAACACATCTTTTATCTTTCCACTTAATCAGAGATATTCCAGAATCAGAAACTTTCCAATCAATATCACCCTGTTTCATAGTCTGTCATTTTTCATCTTTTCAAGATTTTTTCTTGAAATATTTACAGTACCACAAGCACGTATTCCTTTATTTTTCAAATCTACAAGTAGGTGATGAGAATTGAAATAATTGTCAAAGAATAAACTGTGATTCTTTTGTTACAATCCGTCCATCAAATCTCTTACAACACGATCTCCTAAATCTTTTTCTACAATATTTTCCATTTTATCGGTATATATTTCAAATTTATATAAATAGCCGGATTTATCAGGTAAGCACCAAACTTTGTAACCTCTTTTAATAGGTTTCTTCGGCACATACTGCTTCAAAGTACTTCTTCCTTTAAATCTAATCATAGATTCATCAATAGCTATAAACTCATCCGGTTCCAAACACTCTTTGAAGTTTTTTGATAATTCATTGAGAAATGGTCTGACTTTATATAATTTATCAAAATTTTGTTCATTTTTTGTGGGCATGAGCCCATTATCATTTAAATGAATGTGACCCAGAAGCCAACTAAAAGGATTAACTGGCATGAATTGACTGATATAACTATCATGAAGATCGGGATTTCGGCTCCAATAATCCCTGTAGCCAGGTAAAGGTTTTATTCACATAAGTATACAGTTATACATAAGTAAATTAATTCCCAAAAAAGCCATAATTTCTGTTAAATTTGTATGTTTGAATTTTTTTCCAGATTTTTGTTCTATTTGCGATGCATATAGATTAGTCTCAAAAATTATATCTGCTAAAATATTCTGATTTATTAATAAATTAAAAATCTTAAAAGGAGTAGGATTCGATACTTCAGTAACTAGTTTAGTTGGTCCTGAAAAATGCTTAAAATCTTCTTTATGGTTATTGCCTGCTAATAAATTATTACTCCACTGAACGTCATTAGTTAACAGTAAATTATTTAAAGGAACGTTGTCCTCAGAATCTGTAACATCTGAATCAATTTGTAAAGGGATTATTGGATCAACTGTTTCTTCTTCTTCTTCTAAGCTCGAATCAAAATCGTCACAAATAGATTCCTGATTAGATGGAATGTTTTCAAGTTCATCCATGATTTCTGCTACATTCAAAAATGCTTTTTCATTCATATTAAAAATGTGTAAAACTTGTACAGTGGTACAAATTAAATAACTATAAAAAATTTATAATAAAACTGTCAAATATACTAATATTAAATTTTGTAATTAAAAATTTTAATGACTGCACTAGAACAAAGTAATTTTAATATTACAACTTTATATATTCACTTTACTGTAGAAATAAAAGAGCTCTTTTTCTAATTTTTTTTTTTACAAGAGAAACAAAACAAAACAAACGATAATAACTGTAAACAAACGATTTCTAACAAATTCAAACATGTATTACGATAAAACTACATTATACATACATGCTGTATTAAGTGGTTTATTTTTTGAGCTTTTGTGCAGGAAATGAGAAACATTTTATAAGTGGTATATTTTCAATACCATTGTGCTGCGCTTGTACAAAAAAAGGTGGTACATTGCGTGTACCATAATGCCCGTAAGAGTTTTAAGTTGAATAGAGAGAATTTTGAGGGATATCAAGAAGATGAATGTTAATGCTTTTCTTAAACTTTTTAGGATGGCACACATAAAAATCACAAATTTTAGGAAATACATTAAATGGTAACAGATTCTATAATCTCTGCGTACAGGTTACAAACGACGTACAGTAAACAAATTATTATTATTCATAATAATAAAATAATTTGCAATCATTTAAAAACTTTTTTTTAAACTACTAATTAAGAATAATAGTCCATTATTAGCTGCCTTTTGAAATCTTTATATATTAACCACTTGAAATATTTCTTGGTATTTCTTCCAATCCGGAAAAGTTTATCAATTAAAAGTTGGATTAAATTTACCTAATTTTAGTTCTAGATTTTAAAAAGAAACAAATTAAATGCATAATAGTAATTAATTATCAAAGAAAGTAGGTAAGTCTTTACAAAATTTTAAATATAAAAAACGTAACAACTCAAATTTTTTTTTTTCAAGATAAATAAAACAAAATCTTTAATTTTTTTTTTTTTGAAAATATAAAATGAGAAAAAGAAAAAATTTTCTTTTCAAATATAAAATTTAAAAACAAAAAGAATAAATTTGAAAAGTTTAAATTTTTATATTTTAATTTATATTGCTTAAAATTTTTATTTAACAAAGAATAAAACTTAAATATTTTAACTAATTTCTTTTCATTTATATTTTGTTAACAATTTAAATAAATTTTAAAATAAGTTTTTTTTAAGTATTTAGTAATTAGGTTAATTTCTTGTAAATAAATTTAAAAAAAAAGAAAAAAAAAATATAATGAAAAAATTGAGAAGTTAAGATTTTCCTTTTATATTTTATTTTTAAATAAGTGTTTGTAAAGTTTAAATTCTTCAAATGCAAGAAATTTAAATGTAATTGTTCAATGCGGAGTAGAATAGGTAGGTCTGTTGGCATTTATCTACACATATTCTTTCCACTTGAACTTGAAATTGTCTATTTTCACATGAATTTGGGCGTTTTTCCAAAATAAATTTGAACTCTTTTGGAAAAACTCCCCCGTGTCTTCGGACACACTAATAAAAACTAACTAATGAAAATAAAAAGTATAATTTACTAGTATAATGGGGACAGTCTTTTAAGTCAGGCCTTTAAGTATTAATTTTATAAGTTTTATTAAATCGGTGTAAAACTTATTTCAAATATCCTGATTCAACCTCTGATCCGACTCCTGGATCCCAAAAGTTCATGTGAAAAGGGACTAAATTCATGTGAAAAAGGACTAAATTCATGTGAAGAGGGTGTTGATATCAAATTTTTTATTATAAAACAGATCCCAGATGCCTAATTATTTTTAATGAGTTTTTCTTTACAAATTTTACTAAAACAGCGAAAATAAATTTTGATGCTAAAGTTTTCGAGGACCGAAACTGCACAATGGAATTCCGCGTTATATGCTAAATGAAAACTAGAGGCTGCTCTTTTTGAATATAGATTTATTTCACATGTTGTACAATTTAACGAGAATCCTAAAGTCCCAATCTTTAAGTGATATAAGTCCATTAAAGGAACTGAAATTGTTCGATGCATTGTAGAATACCCATTGATCTTAATCTATATAAGATTCTTTTCACATGAACTGATCTGTTTTCATTAACCGCTAATATGTTCTATAAAAGTCTTCTAAAGATGCAAATTCTATTAAAAATTTTATTGAAGTATTTTATTAAAAGATTTCTAATTTTGATTGGTATTGAATAAAAAAGTTTTAAGGGTAAAGTGGGGAATGCCTTTTTGAATTTCATTATATCCAAAAACCAAAGTTCTTATCTAATGTATAGCAAAATTTCTCATCTTCTATCTATATATAAAAAATCGAAAGTTTGTTTGCTTGCTTGTTTGTTTGTTTGTATGTAGCGATTAGATGCCTAAACTGCCCAGCCGAGTTTCATGAAAATTTGTATATAGAGATTTTTGGGTACGGAAAGAAATCGTGGCCCAAAATTTTGCTCTAACGGACCGCCAAGTTGGGGCTGTGGTGCAAGTATTTAAACTTCTTTATTCTAAAATGAAAACGGTTTGACCAATTGACTTCAAATTTTGTATAAGTGATGCTCCTTAAGAATTGAGTTGACACTATTAACAGTTTTGGAATTTGTTAACCAATGTCGTGTCGACGGTTGGTGAAATAAAATTTTGGGTCCAAATTTTGTTCGATTTTACGAAATTCTGCTTTGGCCAAAAAGAAAGCCCCAAAAAAAAATTTTGTTGAGTTCCATTAACCCATTGCGGCCCAACAGCTTTTTATAGGTTTTTTCAATACTTTACTCTAAATTCTAAACGGTTTGACCAATTGTCTTCAAATTTTGTATACGTGATGCTCCTTAAGAATTGAGTTGACACTATTAACAGTTTTGGAATTTGTTAACCCATGTTGGCCTGACGGTTGTTCAAAATAATTTTGGAAGCTAGTATTGTCAAAATTTACTGTTTTTGCTAAAAAAAAAGCCTCAAAAAAAAATTTTGTTAAGTTACATTAACCCATTACGGCCCAACAGGTTTTTGTAAATTTTTTGGTTACTCTAAATTAGAAACGGTTTAACCGATTTTCTTCTAATTTTGTATATGCAAACTTGCAATTGGTTAACACATGCCGGCCCGACGATTGACAAAAAAAAGATTTGGAAGCAAATTACGTCCAATTTTGCGCAATACTGCCTTGCCCAAAGAGAAACTGTAGTTCCGTTAACCCATTGGGGCACAGTGGCTTTTTATCGATTTTTGCGTTTTCTCCTTAATTATAGGTTTACTCATTTACTTTCTCCTATAGGAGATTTTAATGAAACTCTCATTGATTTCTAAAATATTGGGAAATTTAAAATATTTAACTTTGACAACCTTAAAGTATAAATTTATTTTATTTTGATTCAAATAAAATTGTATTAAATTTTATATAAATAAAATCTTTTTATTTATTCTGGAATAAATTTCTAACGAAAGTACCCAAAATACTAACAATGGTTACAATACAAAATTACTGTTATTTTATACAATTATTATTTATTTGATTTTAAGAAACGTACTAAACATGATAATACTATTATTTATAATCAAAATATATTAAAATGAAAATTTAAATACCAAGGACCTTTTTTCTATATTCATGCTATACCCTATACAAATGAACCTACATATACCTA
This sequence comes from Dolichopus griseipennis, assembly GCA_963082915.1. Lineage (NCBI taxonomy): Eukaryota > Metazoa > Arthropoda > Insecta > Diptera > Dolichopodidae > Dolichopus > Dolichopus griseipennis. The sequence continues at coordinate 58,326,561 of OY720442.1, forward strand.
AAACTAAGCATGAATTAAAATTTTCAATTTAATTTTATCTGATCTTCAACGAAAGACATTATGTATATTTTAATTATAAGTAAATACTTATCAAAGGAAATAGGTACGCGTGTAGGTATAAAATAATATTAGGTTCCATATATAGCATGAACAAATATAAAAGAAGTTTTTTATTCAAAATTAAGATGATAATTAAAATTTTGACTTTTTTTAATTTTACTCATATCCGAAATTCTGAAGTTAATAAAAAAGAATTTTTATGTTTAATATGTAAAGTGAAGAATAAAAAAATTATTATAAATCTGAAGATATTTGAAAAAAAATTTTAATTATTACTTATTTTTAATTTTGATGCGAACACCTGAAGTATGATGGCTTCTACGTCAAAACGTACGCGTACTTAATTATTTTACAACATGAATTAATTTTCGATAGTCTATTGTTTATTGGTTGGTCAACTGCGGAGGGTTCGGGTATAGCATTACTCTATACCAGTGGCGTCTCGTGAAAATTTACGTAGGGTGTGCAAAAATACTATAAAAGTTAAATTTATAAAAAAAAACAATTTAAGACATAATAGGATAATTAAAACAAAGAAAAAAAAATATGTTATTATGTATTTTCTTTTTTTTTTTAATTCTTAAAATATTCACAATTTTTTATATATTAAATTAATTCTTCTGGATTTTTTAGTGAACTGTTCAACAACTTGTTCAAAAAAGTCTCTTTGGTGAATATCAAATAAACGATTCGAGATTCACCAAATGTATTTAAAGCAAGAGCATTTGTTATATGGCTTACTGAAAGTGCATGTTTTGGTATTTCATGCACGTGATTTATGTCACTATAATCTGTGGAACATCACACTGCATCTGTCTTATTTTTAAATATTATACCTACAAGGCCAACAAAATAATTTATTTAATACCTTTGACCCATTTAACCACTGATTATTTTTATATAAATCACTGTTAAATTTTCTCTCATACTCCTTACCATTTTTCTTATATACACTTAAGTCATTTAAATCAGGAATGGGCCTACCATTTTCTATTATGGTCTTTTTTTCATCATAACTAAGACTACTAAATTTTTTTTGTAGGAGCATAAAAACTAAATCGGTACTTTGATTCATATTTTTTATTTTAATTTACAACAGTATAAAGTCCAAAATGTTTTCTAAATTCTAATTAATCACTTTAAATTTTAATACTAATTATGAACTATTGGGTTTTATTATTTAAAACAAAAAAAGCTAAAAAAAAAACTGCTAATGATATTTTTAAACATAAGTGCGAAAATGTGCGACTACATAAAATGCACACAATCGATTCGCTATATAATTTTAATATTTTATAAAGAGAAATAAAAAAAAACAAATATGGTTACTATAGTTATTGTCGTTATTATTCTTTTTTTGTTTTCATTTAATTTGAAAACAAAAATTTTTAATAATAAGAATTATTATATGTAAATATTGCATGGGAGAAGAGAATAGTATTACTACAACACAACACAACTATCAAGTGCGACGATACTTTTCTACTTTTCTATTTATTATTTTAGAACAGTATGGATTGGGAAAGAATAATATTTAATATATTGGAATATGGAAAAATGTGCGACTACATAAAATGCACACAATCGATTCGCTACACTACATTACATATAATTCTAATATTTTATAAAGAGAATAAAAAAAACAAATATGGTTACTATAGTTATTGTCGTTATTATTTTTTTTTTTCTTGTTTTCATTTAATTTTATCAAGTGCGACGAAACATTTCTACTTTTCAATTTATTATTTAAGAAGTATGGGAAAGAATAAAATTTAGTGTATTGGAATTTGGAATATGAAAAAATGTGCGACTACACAAGATGCACACAATCATTGATAATACGAGTATTTGATTTTCCAATATTTTTTAAAACATTTTTTCAATTATACTACATACGTATTACATAAATAAATGAATATTAATACTTTACAACAAATGCGATGAAGTTTATATGAGGTACAAAAAAATTAAAAATATAAAATTACATTGTATTTTTGGACAAATTAGAAAAAAAAAAAAATTTTATTTTACGAATTATTAAATGATAATCTCTAATTTTGCTGGGTGTGCAGTGCACACCTTGCACACCCAGAGAAAACGCCACTGCTCTATACCTAATAAAGGTGGATGACTGAAATTTTGTTTATAGTAGTTAACTTTAATGTCTCAATAAAATAAAGTTTATGTAGTGAAAGAGGTTCGAAGAGCTGCCTTTCAACTTATATTTTCTTTTGTACTTAACTGAAAGCCTAATATTGACATGTATTTTGTCAAAAGTAATCAACCAGATGATATTACGTCATACTGATATCCCAGAATTTGCACTGTATACTTTGCAATACTCTGCCTCGTTTTAAGATGAAATGCAAAAATGTTATCAACCTTATTCAAAGTCATGCATAAATGCTTCAAGCAACATAACTGTTTCATGCCAATGCGTTTTCAAAAATCACAAAATTTCTTTTACAAATATCATAAACTCTATAATCTAAGTATCTCAATGAGTTTCGGCACATTTCTTTTGTCCTCATTACATTTGAAAAAATAAGCATTTTGGAACAAATAATGATTTTGCTCGGCTGTGCCCCCCAAATTCTGTTCATTAGCATTTGCAACCAGAGGTACCAGAATACATTTTCTAGAAAGTCTAAAAATACTGACTTAGATGCATCAATTTTAGTCGTAAAAATTGTTAAAAAAATTTTTGAAATGTTAATGAAATTTTTTTTGGATATTAAAATATCTAATTGAAATAAAAATTTCTTAGATATTTGAAATTCTCTAATGGATTTTTTAATCTAATTGACTCAAAGAAGGTTAATAAAATTTTTAAAACTTTTTGATAGGTTTATATTTTTAGCAATTAATTGAATAACTTTTAACTCAGTTCTATTACAAATAGGAATATTTATTTGGCACAAAGTCAAAATATTTTATAATGCAATATCGTAACGTTTAGTGCTTCCATATTTTATAAAAACTAGTCCATAAACCAAACCACCTTAATAAAGTAAAAATTATTTTATATGTCACGCGGTTATTTTACGAATTCATTGTTCTTTGATATTCAAGTTATTATTGTTCTAGTTTCAAGAGTTTGATTCTAAAATTTTAGTTTGTATAACAAAAAACGAATATTTTAATAAAATTCTAACAATTTAATTGGTTCAATTTTTATTTTGTTTTTTAATTGAGTAAAACGTGTTCTATCACAACTCTTATATTTAGATACTCTATAGAAGTATTATTGATCTATATCTTCGGAAAGTGTTCTGATTTGATTTGAAAATTAAAAACTTAAATTTATTTATTTGAAAGGTACTCTAGTATTTAATAAAGATTTTTAGCAATTTAGCAAATTTACTTTTAATATTTTGTTTTTTAAAATAGTTTTTGGATCAATTAAAACGAAAATTGATTTTATTATTTTTATTTTAAATTTTAAATTTTCAGATAAGTACTTGGAAAATTGATTATTTTTACTCTATTTTGTAACATTGTTATATTATTCTTCATAAAGTTACAAAATGTTAATATTATATGGTTGTTTAAAACCACATAATTTTTAGAATTAATAAAATTCCTTTCTAAACCACAAACAACATCTTTTTTAGAATTCAATTTTTTTTTTAATTAGTGGTTTTACAATAAACAGATATTTAGAATTTTTAACACAATTCCAAATTAAACATTCTAAAATTAAATCTCGCAGAAAAATCTAACCCCTTAGATTTTTCTGCGCTTTCAAGATTTCGCGTTGTCATCAAAGTCTCCAGCAGTCCCACAAGTGCCTGTTAACTGTTTAAAATAAAAGCAATCATTTTCATTGTTATGGCTAACTACTGATATCATAGAAGAGGAGTGTATTAGAAGAGATTTTAGAATAAGATTCAAAAGCAGAGTATACCCATTTTATAGAATGTTTATATATGTGTAGAATGTAGATATATGAGGGATTTTGAATTAGGAGATATTTTAAACTTGGATTCAAAATCAGAGTATTCCTCTTTTACAGAATATTTATATATATCCATGTAAGGGATCCTGAGTTAAGAGAGATTTTAGAGTTTGATTCATAATCAGGGTATCTCCCTTTTTCCAAAATATTTATTTGTACGCATATAAATAATAAAATCAATTTTAGAAAGAATTAAAGTCATTCGGCTTCATTACCATTTTGAAATAGTATTAACGTAGGTCGATTGACTTTAATTTCCACATTTTAGTCATTTTAGTTCTTTGACATTAATTCACATCACCATAATATAATCTTAAATTTTTAAATATACATAATAGTTTTCCCTCTTTTCGGGCTTTATTGCGTCGGGTGTTATATCATTTTACCTTTATAATGTTATAAATTATTTACATACATGTATTGTTCTATAAAGATTATATTTATAATATTATCTTAAAAAAAAATTAATTGATTTTCTTATTAAAATTTAAAAAACCTTTATTTATTTAATCGTTTTACAGCCATTGGGTTGATAATTGATGTAGTAATATAGCTCTTTATAATTTACCATATCTAGTATATTTTTCAAAATTTTAATTAACTTTATTTAATATTCTTCTTCTTCTTCTATGGCGCTGCAGTTCGTTGTCGAACCTTGGCTTCTTGAATCATCCTCTTCGAGTTCACACGATCTTGGGCAGCAGTTATCCAATTTTGCTTTTGCACAATTGATACAGGGTCTGACTCGACTGCATCAACCCATCGATTTCTCGGCTTTCCTACTAGTCTTTTTCTATCTATTTTCCCGTTCAATACTTTTTTTTGGAATGCGGGAATCTGGCATACGTTGTATGTGACCGGCCCACCTAAGGTGTTGTAGCTTGATGTATGTCACAACATCGCTGTCGGTGTATACATTGTATAGCTCTGCGTTGCGTCGCATTCTAAATTGGCAGTGGTCGATAACTGGCCCGATAATTTTACGAAGTATTTTTCTTTCGAAACGGGAAAGTAGGTTTGCCGTCGCTTGGGTGATCGTCCACGTTTCACTGCCGTAGCATAACACCGGTCTGATAAGAGATTTGTACAGCTCAAGTTTACATTTTCTGCTGACTTCTCGAGATCTCATTATCTTCAACACAGAGTAGTATGCGTTGTTTGCCTTGCCTATCCTTCGGGTTACCTCTGATGTTTCATCGTTTCCACTTGTTATCTCGGACCCTAGATAGACAAAACTTTTTACTACTTCCACGTTGTCGTCACCAAAAGTAATGTTTTGTTTCTCTCTGTGGTTACGTCTGGATACTACTAACATTTTCGTCTTATCGATGCTTATTCTCAGACCCAGTTCAATAGCTGTTTTCTCTAACTGGATATAGCATTCTCTGACACCTGCCTTTGATCTTCCTAGTAGATTTAAGTCGTCTGCGTATGCAGCTACCTGGGTGGTTTTGAATAGCCACGTGGCATTCGGGTCAGATGGGATTTTCCTGACTATATGCTCCAGCCGGAATGTTATCTGCACCAGGAGCCTTGTTATTTTTCAATAGCTCTATGGCATTGACCACCTCTGTTAATGTAGGTTGTCCCGTGATTTCATTTTGGGTTTGCCTTTCCACTGTGATCTGTTCTTCTTCATTTACTTCATCGTTTGGTCTACTTTATTCGTTTGGTCGTGTTGGTCTACTTTATTTTTTCTTTGTGTGCTTCATTTCTTGCGGCTACCGAATCTCTGCATTCTCTGTCATACCATTCGCTTCTAACTTTTATTGGCTGGAAATCAATAGTTTCTTCAGAAGCTCGATGCAGTGCCCTTTTTAAACTATTCCACATTTCATTTAGCTCCATGTGTTGCAACTCCTCTAGATTTAAGTTTGTCTCGATCGTCGCTTTGTACTCATTTTTCACAGATGTTATATTGAGTTTGCTTACGTCCAGCTTCGTTGCATTGTGTTTCCTCAATGCTCGTTTGGCTATGTATAAATTTTAAGTATAAATTTCATCAAGTTAGCAATATTGTTTTTTGGGTTATTGTGTTTACGAACCGACGGGCAAACCTTAATCGAGTCTGAAGAATACTATATATACTTTTCTATATCTAGCTTTCTTCCTTTTGGTGGGTACAAACATCGTAACAAAGTTAATATACTCCTAATACCTATTTCATAGCCGATGTAGGGTATAAAACGGGACTGCATCGAGAAGTAAACAAAACATTAAAATTTCCACTTTAAAATTGTGTACTTTTATTCAAGTTATAAAATTAGAGTTTTTATGTCCAAACTTCGATTGTACTATTTAAAGTACGTGCTTTAAAAAAAATGCAACCCACTGCCATGGAGTTCTTTATTTTTCAGTCTTGCATCAAAACTATTCGGCTGTTAAAAAGTTGTCGAATTTGCACAATGGGAACTAGTAGTCAGAGAAAATGGGTTAATAATTTTATTTCCCATTGGTTTATATTATAACAAATACCCACATAGTAACCCAATAGGTTATATTTTTTCTTTTTAATTTAAAAATATATTCGTCAAAAATATATTTTTTTTTTGGAATAATTTTTTAATGAACTGAATATTAAATTTTTTAATAGTATAAAATGGTTAAATAGTTATTACCACTTAACACTTACATTGTCGAGAAAAAAAACCAAAAAAAAAAAAATTCTAAATTACTGATAAATAATTGTCTGAAAACGATTTTTATGTATAGTCAGATTAAACCATTTTTCTTTATTAAAAAAAAGAACCAGAGGCAAGTTATTATATTGTATTTTTCATTCTGTCAGTTAGTGATACATTTATATTAGAAATCTGACCACAAATTTATAAGAGTTGTACGGTGCAGTGGTTAGAGAAGTGGCTTCGCGTGTAAACAGACCTGAGTTCGATCCTCGTTAAAAAATTAAGTTTTTTTTTTTTTTTAAATTCAGCAGAAATAATAACAAAAATTACGAAAAAAATTTATTTATTTGGAACATTTCTTTAAAACTTTGAAACTTTCAAAAGTAAAATACTTCACTTTGATAATGCAAACTCAATAGGTATTCATAAACATTTATTTAAAATAATTTTACATATACTTTTTATATACATATGTACATGATTAGGCATATTGAGTAGATACTTTAAGAACGTTGGCAACAAATATTTCGATTTGAATCTAAACAAAGGTTGTGAAACTAAATACATACATAACTTAGCATCATTATAACCGTATGACTATATAGTCAAAGGGTATAATAAATTTGCCATTACGTTTGTGACGCAGAGAACGAGGGGGGGGTAGATATAGACTCAAGTGTATGGATCGGATCAGAATCGAAAAATAAATCGATTTAGCTAAGTATGTCCGTCCGTCCGTCTGTCCGTCTGTCCGTCGTCTGTCCGTCTGTCCGTCCGTCCGCACGATAACTCAAAAACTAAAGGAGCTATGATCTTGAAATTTTCGCAAATTCGTTTTTTTGCAATAGCCGTCATCGCTATTTAAATCCAGCCATTTTGGTCCATGGGTTCGGGTAGCTGCCATACAACTTCTTTTTTTATATGAGCATTACTCTGTACCTATTATAGCTGCGTGTCTGAAATTTGCCAAAAGTAGTTTAGTTTGCTGCCATACAACTCCTTCTTTTATATGAGCATTACACTACACCTAATAAAGTTGTATGTTTGAATTTTGCCAAAAGTAATTAACTGGATAATATAATGTTAATATTACGGTCATACGGGTATCCCAGAGTTGACACAGTATACTCTACCACACTCTTCCTCGTTTTTACTAAATTTTATAATTATTGTAATTTTTTTTTAATAAATAAAAAATCTTATTTATGACACAATTTTATTTTGTTCAACTTCTCTTTGACACAATACCAGATTCGTTTTCTTTTTAATTTTTATCTTTATAAATGAGTGTAAGATTAAGCAACAATTTTCCCCTTTGAAATATAGAAACCTTAAAATCAAGTTTTTTGCTCTTTAAAAGAGAAATTTTAATTTAAATTTTATGGAGCATCCATACGATATGTTTAAAAAAAAAATTGTTATTTGATATTCATTTAATTAAAAGAAGCCTGAGATGCAAGTTGAAAGAAAATTAAATACCCTTTTGAAAGATACAAAGTACGGTGGTGTTAGGTAAAGATATATACAGCATTTAATGAAATTTCAAAGGAATTTTTAATACTTTTATAAAACTTTAACAATTTTTATATTATATACCTAATGTAATTTGAACCATTTCAAAATTAAATAAATTTTTTTTCAGATTGAAATAAAAGATACTTTTCTTTTTAATAGATTGACAAATTCTTGAAGTATTTTTTATTACTTAGGAAATGATCTTGTATTAAATGATTGTGTGAGAATTTAGTAGCAAGTGCAATTCATATAAGTATAATAATATTATTAAAATATAACTATTATAATACACACATAACTTCTACAAGAACTTTAATGATACACAATATAAAACTTTTAATCAAGATAAAATTCGAATTTAACTTAAATCGTATTTAGGTAAATAGTTTTAAAATTAAAAAACATGTTTAATATTATTTTTAATGAAAATTTTATTTAACTTTTTAACTATTGGTAACTGTAAATCCATTTTGATAAATCATCCTAATATTATAATTTTAAGATAATCGGTTTTTAATTAGTATGTATATAACTTACCGAATCATAACAGAATAGAATTAATAAATTTATAGAATTACAAGAACGAGAAAACAACATTTGTTCAAAAAGAGATTATCTGAGATTAAGAGTAAAATACGATTTAATAAAGAAAAGAATTTTTACTTAAAAAATATTAAACTTAATCAAACTTGGTTTTGACAGCAACATTGTGAACTAACTCAAATTTGAAAAAATTAGATATGATTGAATTTAGTTTGCAGTTATTTCAAATCCTAGAATTAATAATTTATTTTGGGTCTTTGGAGGCATTCAACTCAAATAAAGCTTGATTTTGAGTATCATTAAATAAAAATTGGTAATTTTGAAGCAAAGTTGGCGTTTTACCAATTCTGAATACCATTACTTTACCAGGACAACCAGTACTTAACGGGTACATGATACTTTACCAAAAAAAAATCTCGAAAAAAAATTCTCCGAAAAGAAAAATCCCGAATTTTAATTCTGTAAAAATAATCCCGAAAACAAAATATTGAAAACCAAAAATTGTAAAAACCATTAAATTAATTCATTAATTATTAAAAAAATTTAAGGATTTGAGAGGATACAAAGTCAGGGTTCTAATAAGTTGTTTAGCGGGGATTTGGGGTGGCAGCCACCATTATTTTAAATGTTTTGTTGTTAACTTTTTTTTTGTAAAAAAAGGTAAGGAAGGATTTCAGAGTTGGATATGCTGCTTTTTTCAGAGTATTTATGTTTGCCTTTTACTAAATATGTATGTATATTTAACTGGAAGTTTTTTTTCGGAATTTCGTACCCAACCTGAATAAGATATCATAATTCAGGATTTTGATATTTTCGGGATTTTTTTTGGAAAATTTTAAGCTATTCTTTTTATCAATACTGACTGTAGTTTACCAAATTGTGCTACATTACTTATTGATACTGGTAGTACTGGTAAGTACTGGTTTGTACTGTTTGTACTAGTGAAGTAATAGTAACTTATTTTATTTAATGGTAACTGTATTTTTTCTAGTAAAAGTGCTGATAAAAAGAAGTACATTATACCATATATTTTTATCATATTTTGTAATTTATTTCGAAACCGTTTTCTTTTTATGTTTTAACTTTCTTTATTTTTTTTTTTTATTTTTTATAACATAACATGACTTTGAACATAATAAACTATAAGTAATTAAAACCACATAAATATAATACCTATGTTCAAGAATTCTCAAGAAATAAGATTTTAGAAGTATTCCTGTAATGCTACTGCAGTTATCAGAAGGCTTGTAAAATTAAATTGTCCAGAAAAATTACTGACTAAATTTTGTTTGTTTCCTATAATTACCGTAAATATTGCGATATTCTTCTGTGAATTATAAGAATCAATTAAAATTTTTTTTTATTTTATTTATTTATAAGTAATACCACATACAATATTATAAGCGATTTTTCAGGTGTGGCCTAACCTGTATATTTATTGTAGATTGTGATATAAACTTTTATGATATGAATTATAAATTATAATTATAATATTTTTTTATAGATATGATCTAGCTAGTGTTTGAACTCAAAATCCTTCGTTCGAAAGCCCGACTTACTAACCGTTATTTCCGTGGCTGGTTTTATTATTTTGCATTCATCTTAAAAATTATTTATTTGAACAGGTGAGAATCATCAAATAATATTATTATGAGATATTTAATATCTTTTAAAATTGAGTGTTCCTGATAATATTTATTTTTATTGCTTTGTTTGTAATGCCTATGGGTAAAAGTATTTTAACAATTTATTTTTGTATTTGTTTTTTTTATTTATTGTCCTTTTTTAAGAATAATATTTAATACTTATCTCCAAATAGCTTAAAGATCGTAGACATTTATTAAATTTTGTTTCATCACATGTTTCGTCGCATGTTCAAAGAAATTAAATAAAAATTCAATTAAGTTATATAATAACGATATACAACATCATATGCCTTGTGTTTACAAATTATACTAATTATTACTAATTGGCTATATAGTGTTACTAATAAAAAAGATAATATGAAAGTTAAATGTTTGGTGAAAAGGCAATAAAATAAAAAATTAATTCGTATGATATATAAATGTGTTGAAAAAAATCATTAGACTTGAAATAATAAAATATTTACTGTGCCCAGTGGTATGACATATAATAAGATCTGATTTTTACTAGATTTAATTAATTTAAGTGAATTCAATGGCTGGAATTGTGTTTGAAAAGGCAAGAAATACCTAATGACTTAAAAAAAAACTGATGTCTGAAAATCCGAAAGAATATTTTCTTCAAATTAATAAACTAATTACAATTATTGTACTCGCAGAAATATTGTAAATAACTTAATATATTTTATAAATTAAACTATAATTATATTTTATTATAAAAACTTATTTGTCTGTTCGGAGATCAAATCCTCATTCTCTAAGTTAATACGCCAGATGCATAACCACTACTCTAACAAGTAGGCCTGTTTGAACTTTTTCAAAAATGTTCTTTTAAATTTACAAATTTTGCATAGTATTAGGATGATTTCTATGTATTTATTTATTCATAAATCATAAGGTACCAGGGTACATAAATGGACCACGTAGCTGTAACACGTATCTGACTAAGGTTTGAATAAGACACCTTTTGTTTTTGAAAGATTAATGTCCTAGTAACCATTATGCCATCTGTCGGATGGCTTGATTTGCTGTTTTATATTAACAAAAATTATACATATATAGATAAAGCAAGTAGAACAAAAAATGTCAATAAAAATTCTCTTAATTTTTTCTTAAAAACATTGCCCCAAATGCTATCTCTTTCTCACTAATGCTTTTTTGCACTATTCATAGAGTTTGCCTTTATAGTTTTTCTAGGTATCAAAAAATATGTGGAATATGTATCAAATATAAAAATAATAAAATTATTAAACTTTAATGATAAAATACAAGCTCATATAGAAAAATTTTAAAAATAACCTCTGTTTTCTTTTATTTTTTATTACTTTTTTCAAATAAAACTTATTTACTAGTTATAATTTTTTATACCCAATATAAAATTTTGATTTTGTCGACTGTATCAAACCATTTAACCAAGTATCAAACTATTAATATCGTCGTACAATATTTGAGTTAATTTTTGATTAAAAAATTAATTTTTTTTTTAATTTAAGTTTTAAAAACTTCAATATAAAATCAATTTTAATTTTTTAGAAATTTAAAACTGATTAGTACAACTGATTAGTCATTCGTTTACAAACACTGTAGAAGTCTGCAAGTAGTAGACGAAATACGCGTATCAGTTAAGTTAAGCTAATTTAGTTAAATTAAAAGGAAACTAGGTACTCAAATTTTTTAAAAATAAAAATTTAAAATATTTTACCAAAACGCTCTAAATCATAAAATAAAATTAAAAAATATATTTTTTTTTTTTTTTTTTTTTTTTCTTTATTTATTTACAAAACTTCAGTGTTACACTTTCTTATATACTTATATTATAAATTCTTGTTTTTTTTAATGATCTTAGCTTAAGCTGATTGATCTCATAGTTTATCAAATGACAAAGTGTTGTATTAGATAGAATAATATTACTTACAAATAATTTATACAAATAATAAAAAAAAAATTTAAAGATGGAAAATAATAATTCATTTATTTAAAAAGTTTTATTAATTTTTTTTTTTTCTCTTCTATTCTGTTTTTAACATACCTTTGTTTTTTTTTTTTTTTTTTTTTTTTTTTTTTTTGCTTTATTTTGTTTTTGCTGCATAAAAGATATTGGTAATGATAATGCGGTAATAATTGTTAGTTATTTAAAATATATTCGATTATTTTGTCCTTGAAAGAGGAAATACTTGTTATTTCTTTTAAATCGGTTGGTAATTGATTAAATATTTTCAAACAAGTATAAAGGCAATTGTTTTTCTGATTATTTGTCCTGAACAAGGTCAAATAAAAATTCGATCTATTTCTAGTATTGTGACCGTGAATATGTATCATTCTGTTAAGAATGAAGTTATGTTTTATTAAATTGTTTACAATTTTGAAGGCTGTTAAGTATAATTCCTTTCTAGTTATATTTTTTATGCTTATATACTTTCCTGTGTACAGTAAATTTGTTGGGTGAGTAGGTGGGTAGAAATTTAACAGTTTAATGGCTTTTTTGTGTACCTTATCTAACTTGTCCATAATGGATTGGTTAGCATTGCCCCATATTGGAATTAGGTAAACTATGTTTGATTGAATATATGAAGTATAAATCTGATTAAGAGCTTCTTTCGGTAGAAATTTACGTAGTCTGCGTATCAGAAACAAGTATGGGGTGATTTTTTTAATTAGACGTTCAACGTGGTCGTTCCATTTCAGCTTTCTATCGATTATTAGACCGAGGTAATTAAAATTTTCTACTGTTTCTAATACCGTTCCATTAAAAGTGACGGAAAAGTTGGTGTACTTTCTATTCCCCAGTAGCAGTAATTTTGTTTTTTTGGTGTTCAATAACAATCGGTGGTTTCTCAACCACTCCTCCAATATTCGCAGATCATTTTTAATGTCATCCTGAAGTTGGTCATTGCTGTTTGCGGCATATTTCAGGACAGCATCATCTGCATATAATTGTATTGAACCCGTTAAGTTTAAACTGCAGATGTCATTCAAATAGAGTTTGAAAAGGTCCGGCCCTAAGATAGAACCTTGTGGAACACCTTTTTTAATTAAACCTACAGAGCTAAGAACATTACCGATCCTAACCATCTGGTTGCGACCAGTCAGATATGACTTTAAGAACGAGATTTGGGTCGTATTGAACCCCAAGTTAGACACCTTTCTTAACAGTATGTCGTGGTCAACACAATCGAACGCTTTCTGCAAATCTAAGAAGATACATGACACATATTTACCGTTATCTAAGTTCTTTGTTATAAAATCTATTAAGCTCAAACATGCCGATGTTGTGTTAGAGAATTTTTCAAACCCGTACTGCTGCTGATGTAATATATTATTGGTATGAATAAAATTTGATAACCTAATTTTAATAATTGTTTCAAAAACCTTTGATATTGAATTAAGGACCGATATAGGACGGATTTTATTTATTTTTTTATTATATTTTATAAATTTATAACTGATTAGTAGTTTTAAGAATTTTAACAAATAATTTTCATTGTTGTATTAATATTTTATATTTTAAATTATAATATTTATATAATAGGTATAAGTTATATTATAATATGAATTATAATTAAATTATAATATAAGTAATACTTTAAATATTTTATATATTCAAAAAATAATTTCCAAATCTTACATAACTTTTAGAAAAACTAATTCTTTAAAGTTGTAATATGTAAGTTTTTAAAATCTTATATGTTGATAAATCAGGAAATTACATTAGTCTTTCAATATGGCAACACCAAAAATTATATAAGCTTTTTAATATACAATATGATCAATAGACGTGTTGATCAAGTCAAGTGTATTGAAATGTATGTTTATGTTTATTTACATATGTGTTTATATTTTAATATGATTTTATGTTAAAAAAAAACACTGAAAGATGGTGTTGGTAAATTTTTCATAGTATTATTTTCAATGGCTGGGATTTTATATTTTAACTCTTGGTGGCTTGTCGTATCATTGTGAAATTACCTATTAAATTGTTTCTAGTTTCAAAAGGGTTAAAATGTTAAAGCCGTTAAAGGCAAAAAGTTTTAAAAGAAAAATTCAAATTTAAATTTGAGCGGTAAGTTGTCGTTTTATTTTCATAAATTTAAAGTAATAAATTAACATCTATATATTGCTTTCATATACGAACCATAGATGCATATAAGATGTTTCAAAATATAAAATCAGATTCCCGTAAACCAGGCACAACCTCCCTTATATGTAACGAGGAAGAGTGTAGTAGAGTAGACTGTGTCAACTCTGGGATACCCGTATGACCGTAACATATACATTCTATCATCCAGTTAATTACTTTTGGCAAAATTTCAAACATTCAGCTTTATTAGGTGTAGAGTAATGCTCATATAAAAGAAGGAGTTGTATGGCAGCTACTCGAACCCTTTGCAGTAGACCAACCAAATTTTGCAGTAACCTTGGCCATTACACTAAATTATTTTTGGCAACATTTCAGACACCCAGCTTCATTTGGTGTAGTGTAATCCTCATATAAAAGAAGAAGTTGTATGGCAGCTACTCGAACCCTCAGCAGTAGACCAACAAAATTTTGCAGTAACTTTGGCCATTATACCTACTAAACTACTTTTGGCAAATTTTCAGACACGTAGCTTCCATAGGTATAGAGTAATGTTCATATAAAATTAGAAGTTGTATGGCAGGTAATCGAACCCGTGGACCAAAATGGCTGAATTTAAAACTCGATTCGTTTTTTGCATAAAAACGAATTTGTGAAAGTTTCATAATCCTAGCTCCTTTACTTTTTGAGTTATCGTGATGACGGACGGACGGACGGACGGACTGACGGACGAACGGACGGACTGACGGACGGACTGACGGACGGACTGACGGACGAACGGACGGACTGACAGACTGACGGACGGACTGACGGACGGACGGGCATACATCGCTAAATCGATTTATTTTTCGATTCTGATCCGATCCATACGCTTAAGTCTATATCTACCCTCCCTCCTTCTCTGCGTCACAAACGTAATGGCAAATTTATTATACCCTTGGACTATATAGTCATACGGGTATAAAAATAGTAGGCGGAATTTTGATGGAAGATTCTACAAATTTCCGAAGGAAAATAGTACCATGTTTGATATCTGGATATCAAAATGCAAGGTAAGTATTCAAAATTTAACTAAAACTCAAATATTTGTGAAATGTGAATGTGAAAATCATTTCGAACGAAAATTCTTGGGAAAAATACTTAAAAAGGGTGAAATTCCTACTATAAATTTACCAGATACAAATGCAAGTATGGAGTGTATCAAAGAAATTCAACAAACACTAGATGTGAATATTTTTGAATTTGAAAGTGAAGAAAATAGTGAATTGGCCCCTTTCCGAAACAAAAAGGAGAATTTGAAAAGTAAATTACAAGAGTTTTTGATATTTAAAAAAGAAAATATTAGAACATATAAGCCTTACACAATAGATAAAAATTCAAACCACTTAGTTATTGCCGATGAGTATTTTCAAGAAGAATCACCTGTTGTTTTGGGAAAAAATTTTTGTAAGCATTGTTTGAAATTTCAAAAAAATGAAGCATATTACAGCAGAAAATATTCTACAGCACGAAAAGCAATCAGAATGATTGAACGAAGAAATCTAAATTTAAAAAGTAAAATTAATTACCTTAAATCACAAAATAGAATATTAAAAAATAAAATGAATAAATACAAAAATAATTCACTAAAAAGTTTAATGAATGGAAAATTTGATTTACAAACTAATGCGGAAACTTTTTTGAAAATGAATTTTAAAACCGAGCGAAATTGGACTGCCGAAGAAAAAAACATAGCTCTTTATATTCATTTTAATTCTCCTAAAGGATATAAGTATTTGAGAAACGCAATTAGAGTCAATTTGCCACATGTTGCCTCTCTTAATAGGTGGATACCAATTAAATATTTAAACGTAGGTTTAAATGACACAAATATAACTGAATTAAATATAATTTTTTCCAACATGGATAAAATGTCAAAAGAGGCAGTAATAATTTTTGATGAAATATAGCTATAGACAAGACTTAAGCTATGCATTGGATGAAATTAGTGGCTTTTTAGATTACGCATTTAAAAGAACAAAAGATGTTGCAAAATATATTTGTGTTTTTTTGGTGAGAGGATTAATTAAAAATTGAAAATATGTGCTTAGTTTTTATGCCACTGATACACCTATAAAGGCTGAAGACTTAGAAAGGTTATTATTAACTAATTTGCTCACAGCATTTAAATTAAATCTCAATATACGTGCAGTAATATGTGATCATGGTACCAATAATAGAAAATACTTTAAAAAATTAGGAGTTACAAAAGAAAGCCCTAATTTAATGGAATGATTTTAATGGAATTAAAAAAATAATTTTTGGATTATTCGATCCAATACATCTTATTAAGTCTCTTCGAAATATACTCTTAAAATATGACCTTAATACCAAAGATGGTTAAGTGTCATTCAAGATAATTCGATCTTTATATTTGCATGAGAGCGAGAATACGAAAAAAATGTGTCCAAAATTGACGACAAAGCACATAACTCCAAATAATTTTGAAAGGATGAATATTAAATTGGCAACTCAAACCTTTAGCAGTTCTGTTACTGCTGCTATTAAAACATTAATTTCATTGAAATTTTATAACTCCACTTATTACACAAAAAAAGCGATATACATTCTAAATATAAATAGTGTTCTAATATATAATGTTCTGAAAATTTGATGGTTTTTCTAAACAAATACATATTTACTGAAGTCAAGTAGCCAAAATTCGAGTTAATGCAGTCCTACATATAGAAAACTGTACTTTTTTCTAAACATTTTAGTACGATTTGAACTATGTTGTATGTATTCTGTACCCTAATTGAAAAGCTTATTCATAAAGCATAATATGTACAACAAAATTTAACATACCTATCATAATTAATATGTAAATAAATTAAGTACTTAGTATTATATTATTGCCAAAATACAAAATAATAGTTAAGTTGACAGAAGTCGAGATTTTTTTTAAAATCACAATTTTAAGATTTATAACATATCTACAAAGATATTAAAAAAAAATAACTAATCAATTAAAAAATTGATAAATTTTTCCTCCCCTTATTCCATTTTTAAATTTAGTAGCTACATAGGCAAATAAGCACTACATTTCAATAATAAAATCTGAAAATTTTACTACAAATGTATGTACATATACAAAAAATGGTTCTGAATTCTTTACTTTACTTTATATTATGCCTATTTGTCTAGAAGTAAACTACTCTTTTTACATCTGCCTCTTGAAAAAGAGTAGATGAAAGAAGTAGATAATTAAATATTTATTTTATCTAAATTAAAGCATACGACATACAATTTTTATACGGCAGTACGTCAATATGTTTATCTATATATCAGTAAATTGATACGCGCGTACACACAAAAATATTTATTTGAATGTTTTAATTTAGTACAAAAAATTTTATTAATTTCATATAATAATATTTTGAATTTTTTTCAATATAAGATATTTTTTAAAACATAATCTTATGTCAAATAATCGATGCTTTGCATACTTTATAATCTACAATAATTTTATATGTTCTGTAATATTTGATATGTACTAGATTATAAGGAATTAATGTAATGTATGACGTCTATATAAATGTAAAATGTATCATTTTTAAGTTAGTCTCTCATGAGCTTTTACATAATAAACGTGTAAATAAACAGGTTATGGGCCCAGGCTCAAATATAAAAGAAACACACGCTCAAGCATTTAAAGTTAATTTTTTTTCTGAACAATAAAAAGGGTACAACTAAAAATGAATTTTGGAGGAAATACTATTGAAAAGTTGGATGATGGCAATTATGAAAGCTGGAAATTAAAGATCAGAAGCATATTAATATTTAACGATTTGTGGGGTTATGTAAGTGGAGAGGACGCTTGTCCTACAGATGAAGCGGAAAAAAAATTATGGGTTGGAAAAGATCAAAAAGCTTTGGCAATTATGCTATTATCTGTCCAGGAAAACCAACTAAGTCATGTGAAAAAGGCAAAAACATCTAAAGAAGCTTGGCAAATTTTAGAAAAGATATATACATCGAAAGCGCCTTCTAAAAAAGTTATGACGTATAAAAAATTATTTATGATGAAAAAAAATGCTGATAGTACCATGAATGAACATTTAAGAGAATTCGATAATCTGATTGATATGATGGAAGAAATGGGTGTATCAATCCCCAAAGAATTAATTTCAATAATGTTGCTTAACACATTACCTGATGAATATGAACATTTCTTTATAGCCATGGAGACTCGAGATAAATTACCTGAACCTGATGAATTAAAAATTAAAGTCTTAGAAGAAGAAAATAGAAAACAAAATACTGATCAAGAAAAAAACAATATAAATCAAAACGCGCTATTTTCAAAAAATTTAAAAAAAACGGACGACAATAATTCATATAAACATAGCAACCACAAATACATCAAAAATAAAAATTACAATAATTCTTACATACATAGCAATCACAAATACAAAAAAAATAAAAACAACAATAATTATAACAAATTTAATGGGGCATGTTTTTTTTGTAATAAACTCGGTCACAAATCTGCTGAATGTCGGAATAAAATGAAATGGAAAGATATGAAAAATGGCAAAACTGTTATGACAGCTATTTCAAATACAAATTTTAATCAAAACTCAGAAAAATGGTTTTTGGATAGTGGTGCGACAGCACATATGTGCAATAATGTAAAATTATTTAATAATTTTAAATATGAATCCGATTCTATTCAAACTGCAGGTAAACAATTTATAAAATCATTAGGAGTTGGTGATGTGCAACTAAAATAAAATGTGATGTGCAATAAAAATATTTCGAAAGTTTTATTGAAGAATGTTATGTATGTTCCAGATATAAAGTATAATTTAATATCTATTTCCCAAGCTGCGGATAATGGATTTAAAATATTTTTTAAAAATAGTAGTGCTATTTTAACAAAAGAAAATATTATATTAACTGCAGATCGAAAAGAAAAACTTTATTGTGTAAATACGATATCCGAAAAATCTTTGATATCAGTACAAGCAAATAAAACTAATAATTTGGTAAAATGGCATCAACGTTTTGGCCATTTGAATTTTAATGATGTGATTAAGTTACAAAATGTTGTTAGTGGATTAAAGGGAAATATGTCAACAAAAACAGTTCAATGTATGGTGTGTGATAAAGCAAAAATTTGTCAAAAATCATTTAATAATTCTGAAACAAAAAATAATGATCTACTGGAAGTTATCCACTCAGACATATGTGGACCTATGAGTGTTCAATCTTTAGGTGGAGCTCGTTATTTTGTAACTTTCATCGATGGAAAGTCTAGATATGTTCATGTTGAATTTTTAAAGAATCGTTCAGATGTTTTCGAAGCTTTTAAAAATTATTTAATTTTTGTTGAACGACAAACCGAAAAAAAATTAAATGTATTAGAAGTGATAATGGCCGGGAGTATTTATCAAATGAATTTAATTCGTATCTCAAAAATAATGGTATAAAAAGAGAATTATCAGTGGAGTACACTCCACAGCAAAATGGAATTGCCGAACGAGCTAATAGAACTCTATGTGAAATGATGAGGTGCATGTTGATTTCCTCAGGTCTACCAAAAAGTTTGTGGGCTGAGGCACTAAGTACCGCCGTTTTTACAAGAAATAGAAGTCCATCTAGTGTATTAAACAACAAAACTCCATTTGAATTATGGTTTGGTTACAAACCAAAAGTAGATTTTTTCAAAATATTCGGTAGTAAAGCAATAGCTTTGCATAAAGGTCCAAGAAGGTGAAAGCTAGATCCTAAAGGTGATGAATACATATTCGTCGGATACTGTCCCGAATCCAAAGCTTATAGGCTCTGGAATGGAGAAAAACAAATAATTAAACGAAGGGATGTAAGATTTTATGAAAACTTAAATTTAAATAATTACTTATTTTTAGAAATGACTTTTGACAACAAGAAAGATGAAATTTTAGAAAATGAAGAAATTAGAAATAAAGAAAAACAAAACAATATGAATAATGAAGATGCAAAAGAAGATCTGGATGATGCATTTTATAGTCTAAGCGATGAAGAAAATAAAAATTTCGAAAAGATAGATGAAACTTGGAAACAAGTAACAAATATCGATAATGATAACAACCAAACTTTGAATAAGAAAATTAAAAAAAAGGAAGAGAACGTAAAACGGAAGGGTAGACCTAAAATCGAAAGAACTGGAAAGAGAGGAAGGCCTAAAATAATAAGAAATCACCAAACAAATTTAATAATAGCAACTAACCCTACAACTTTCAATGAAGCCATGAATAGCTGCAACCAAAAAAATTGGATGGAGGCAATGAAGTTTGAATTAGATTGTTTAGAGAAAAATAATACATGGGAATTAGTTGATCGTCCTAAAGAAGAAAAGGTATTAACAAATAGATGGGTTTTTACAACGAAAAATTGTTCCGGATCAACAAAATATAAAGCAAGACTGGTCGTTCGCGGTTGCGAACAAAGACAAGGTATTGACTATAATGATATTTACTCTCCAGTTGCTAGATACGAAACTTTGCGTTTATTATTTGCATTATCTGTTAAATATGAACTATTTTTACACCATATGGACTTTGTCACAGCTTTTGTGCAAGGGGATCTCGAAGATACAATATATATGGAACAACCATTACAACCAAATTTACAAATTAATGAAAAAGTGTGTCTATTAAAACGTCCACTCTATGGTCTCAAACAGGCAAGCAAACAGTGGCATAAGAAATTAAATAATTTCTTGAAAGAAATTGGTATGAAACAAATTTTAACAGATCAATGTTTGTATATAAAAAATGTTAACTGTGAAATAATTATTATACTTGTTTATGTTGACGATATATTGTTAGCATGCAATTCAGAGAAATTATTAAAAAATACAAAAGAGCAGTTAGCAAATAAATTTGAAATGAAAGATTTAGGTCAAGTCAAAAATATTGTTGGATTTAATGTTACAAGAGAATCATGTAAAGGAAATATTGAAATTAATCAGAAGAATTTATTTGATCAATATGATTAAAATTTTGTAATTTGAATTGAAGTTTAAAACTTATGAATATAAATTATAATTTGTTTTGAAGTAAATTGAAAATGTATTGTAGATTGATGTTGTATGAAAATTATCGATAGGAAGAGTGTCAAATAATCGATGCTTTGCATACTTTATAATCTACAATAATTTTATATGTTCTGTAATATTTGATATGTACTAGATTATAAGGAATTAATGTAATGTATGACGTGTATATAAATGTAAAATGTATCATTTTTAAGTTAGTCTCTCATGAGCTTTTACATAATAAACGTGTAAATTAACATCTTAGAAATATAAGAAAAACCAAAAACCATTTGTCAATTTGTAAATTTGTAAATTTTAAAAATCTAATTACAGTACATCACGTTACGCGTATTTAGGTTGCTCTCATGTAAGTTCATGTACCTATTTATTTGTAAATTTTTTGACAGAAATTTTACGTCAACTTTTATTTAAGTTGAAGATTATTTTTTAGTTTTTTTTTGCGAACATATTATAGGTATTTTCAATTATTTTGAATGTATGTTTTTTTAAAAAAAAATATTATTTTAAAATATTTTATTTTGAAAACTTAACCCTAGCAACATCAGAAAAACAATTACAATATTTTTATACGCTTTGTCAAATTTTAAAATTTTAAATTCCGAAGTACAGTACATAACATACCTACTTACTACTTATTCTGGTTGATCCCTAAAGAACACATAATTTTTCTTAAGAAATGTAATTTTTTTTGTTTCTGCAAACATATAGGTATGTCAATTATAATTTGAATTATTTTGAATAAATGTAATGTATGTTTTAAAAAAATATATAGGTATTTTTAAAAACAATATTATTTTAAAATATTTTATTTTTGGAACAATAACAACATAAGAAAAAACAATAACATTTTTATATGCTTTGTCAATTTTAAAAATTCGAGGTACAGTAAGTTATTCTCATGTAATATGATGTACTTAACTACTAATTTACAACTTTTTGTTAGCAATTATACACCATAAGCGTTGATTTTGGTTAGGCCCTAAGGAAAAAATCATTTAAATTACAAATTATTTTTTTAAGAAAGATTTTTAATTTTTTACAAACATATTTTATAACAACTTTTGTTATACATCTCTCAAACGTAATGGCAATTACAGAATATATTTCAAAAGTGGGTTATTTTATTATTAATCGCTTATAACGACAATGAAGAGACAGAAAATATTCATCGTAATAAATAAATGTCGTTTTAAAAGAATGCTGTGAATTTTGAAAAATTAGTATAAGAATTGAACATTGTAGAATGTTCTAATTCTAGAATGGACACTTTGAACTCATTTGCTAGATTTTTATTTGATGTGTCAGCCTCACCCCTATGTATACCGCTTTTTCTTCTAATGAAATTTTTTTTGTATGTTTGATGCGTTATTATGATTTTTTTTTTTTATATTCAAAAATATATGTACAAATAGTAAAATAATCACCAAGCAACATTATTAGATATAAATAAAAGAAATATGAATGTTATTTATTTATTTATTTATTTATTTATTTGACTCATGCTTAACTCAAACACGTTTCAAATTTTTTACTTAAAACTAACAAAGGGTAATAAAAGATATTAAATATTACAAAACTAATTAATGCAAAACTAAATTTATATAAAAAAAATCATGCAAAGAAAAAAAAAAGGAAAATAGAATATTCAATTAAAATATGAAACAAAATTCATTAACAATAATTCAATATAATAATAATTAAAGGTTTAACAAAAAACAAAATTATTAAACAAATTTAAGAATAAAATTGAATATGAAAAATAATAAAAAAAAAAATAAACAAAAATCAATAATAAACTAAAGATACTCCCAAAATTTTACCGATGCAAATATAAATCTTTCTTTAATGTTAATTTGGTTAGTTGAAGGTTAATACAGTGTTTATATTTATTGCATAAAGCCATCATTCTGTTAAGAGGCTCGTATTTACCATAATTGGTACGGTGAAACTGAAGATAAAACATGTTATGTGTTCTTAATCTAGAAACTGGACAGAAAACTACCCTATCAAGTAATTCCTTAGAAATAGTGTTGCCTTTGAGTAATTCTGTTAAAAATATTATATCAGCAACCTCACGACGTTTTTCAAGAGTGTTATGATTTAATAAATTTAGCCGATGCTCATACGGAGGGAGATTGAACGGATCTTCCCAGGGCAGATGACGAAGAGCAAATCTAAGAAATTTCTTTTGGACAGATTCAATCCTATTAACATGAACTCTATAAAATGGATTCCATACCTGGCTGGCATACTCCAAATTGGGTCTTACCAAGCAAGTATAAAGAGAATTAAGAACATAGGGGTCTTCAAATTCTCTTGCCCAACGCTTAATAAAACCCAGCATAGAATTTGCTTTATTTAATATATAGGTATAATGAGGTTGAAATGAGAGTTTACTATCAAAAAATACTCCCAAATCTTTAATTGAAGCAACAGATAGAATAGTTTGATTATTAAAAGAATAAGTACATGATAATTGATTTAAACGACGCGTAAAAGAAATAAAAGCACATTTAGTAATGTTAAGAAGAAGGTTATTATTAACACACCATTTATGAAAACGGTTTAAATCATCTTGTAAAGCTAACGAATCATCTAATGATTTAATTTTTTTAAAAATTTTCATATCATCGGCATATATTTTAATGTGACTATTGTAAATTAATGAAGTAACATCATTTATCGAAATAATGAACAATAAAGGGCCAAGATGACTACCCTGAGGAACCCCAGTGAGAGCCAAAAATGGGGTCGAAATTATAGATCTAAATAGAATTGAATAACTTCGATCTGAAAGATATGAGGAAATCCAATTTATAAAGTATGAGGGAAAACCTAATTTTCTTAACTTAAAAATGATAATATTATGGGGAAGAAGATCGAATGCTTTACTGAAGTCGGTGTAAATTACATCAGTTTGAAAGCCATCCTCCATATTTTTAAGAAAAATTGATGTAGCCTCAACAAGGTTAGTAACGGTAGACTTATTTTTCACAAAGCCATGTTGATATGGTGATAAGAAGGTGAGGCAGTGATCATAAATAGAATCAAAAACAATTAATTCAAAAAGTTTTGGAATCGAGGATAGTTTTGCTATCGGTCGATAATTAGTAACGTCATTTTTATGATCTTTCTTATGAATAGGTCTAATAAAAGCACTTTTCCAAATAGATGGAAAAACCCCAGTAGCTAAAGAGCAATTAAATATGGTGGACAGTGGGCCAGCCAAAGAGGCAGCGCATTTTTTTAAAAATAAGTTAGGGATACCATCACTTCCAGGACTTGGATTATCATCAATTTTATTTATGTAATTCAATACCATGTTAGAATCTATATTAATATTTGTAAGTGAAGTTTTCGGAAAATTCTCAAGGTGAGAGAAATTTGCTTCATTTACAGAAAAGGTTGAAGTAGAGTAACTAGAAGAAAAGAATTCACGAAAAAATTCGCAGATGATTTTGGAGTCATTACTAACAGAATTTTTATAATTGAAAAAGGTTGGGTATTGATCACTTTTTCTTTTAGAGTTTACAAATTTCCAAAATTGTTTTGGATTGGCTTTGATATTCGATGACATATTGCGAACATAATTTGAATAAAGATTATCAGCCAAAAATTTAAATTCATTAAACAGAGTAAGAAAATAGTTATAGTCAGAATTCAAGTTACTTTTGACAAATTTACGCCAGGCTTTATTTTTTTTATTTTTTAATGTTTTGAGATTTTTATTAAACCAGGGTGGACTGGATGCATTCGTAGTATCAACTACAAGAGGAACAAATTGAGAAATAGAAGACCGAATAATTCCATAGAAGTTATTAACAGAATCATTTAAATTAGAAGAAGGAATAAATGAAAAATTATAAGAGGTCAAAAAATTATTAATATCATCGAAATTGGCTTTTACAAAATTAAAACGATGTGATAAAGAAGATTCAACTTTCGCAGGGGGAAAAAGGGAAAAGGAAAAACAAATAGGGGGGTGGTAAGGATCGATTCTGACTAATTCAATTGGGCAATCAAGAATAACCAAATCGTTCCAGTTCGTAGTGAAAATAAGATCCAATTGATTACCTCTATAATTGAATATCGAAGATACTTGTTGAAAGTTGAAGGAGTTTAAAGAATCAATTACTAAGCACTCAATATTACTAATCAGTTCTTTTGGTACGAAGTAAGGTTCTTCATCATGAGCAATCCAACTGATATTAGGTAAATTAAAATCACCACATAGGATGATATCATCATTTGCGTTGATTTTGCTAATATATGACTCAATTACTGATAAATAATTAGAATAAAGTTCAAAGTTAGAAGCTGGTGGAATATAACAGTTAATGATGAATAAATTATTGGATAGCAGTTCAACTTTAATAGCCATAATTTCAGTATTTTCAATTGATTCAGTTTGAGAGCAAGTCAATTCTGAGGAACAAAATGAATTTTTTATTGCGATTAATACTCCTCCACCTTTCGAAGTATTATCCAGAGTACCATATCTATCCTTTCTAAAAACATTAAAAGATGAAGAAAAAAGTTCTAAATTGTTAATTGAAGAAGTAAGCCAAGTTTCAGTTAAAATAAAAATATCAAAGTTTAAAATGGTAGAATTAGAGAGAACCGTTTTCGTTTTGGTACGTAGACCTCTTACGTTTTGGTAATAGATGGATAATTTAGGTAAAGTGTTGCAAGGATTAACTAAGGTAAGAGGAGATAAATTAATATTAACTAGATTTTCTCTCACTTGGGAGCGGACGAAAGTACTTATCATGATTTTCCCTTACCCTTTGAAGATAATTAATTCTGTTAGACGAAATATGAGAAGCATATGACTTAAGATCATTCAAGGCATTTACCGCAGAAATTCCAAATGTGTCATGATATCTAATAAAAATATCACGCAACTCATTAACATCAGTTGGCAATCCTTCTTGTTGAATAGCAATTTTCAGTGATGTATTAGTTTTTCCACCTATACAAACATCATTAGACTTATTATGAAGATAGGCTAGATAAAGTCTAACATTTTCAAAAATTCTGCTATCCCTAAGTCTGGCTAAAACATACCTGCTATTATTATTATCTTCTAAAGATTTAAGTGTGACCTTAACAACAGGTGGCAAAAGAGGGTCTAGCACTGGTGGTAGTGTAGGTATAGAATTAGAAACATTTGAAGAATTTGAAGCTTTCAATACTTGAGATTTTTTTGGTAATGAAGATTTTACATGAGGATTTAAGGTTTCACCTTGAACAAAGTTATGGTACTTAGTCAAAGTGGAAGAAAGAGATTTTTTTAATTTAGAAATTTTAGTTTTAAGAAAAGAATCACTAACATGTTTATTTAAGGAGGATTTCGGATCATTTGAAAGTGAAGATTTAGATTTAAATTTAATTTGTTTTTTATTGTTTAGAGGTATATGATTAATATTATTTAAAGAGTTATTAGTATTATTGCTAGAGTTTAATCGATTAATTTTATCATAACAAGTAGAAGCAGTTATTGGAAGTTCAAGAAGGCTCTTAATGTTATTTACTTTTGGGTTTGTGTTAGCAGTGAAGTTAAGTGTATAAGTATCACTAGAAGGAACTTTAGGTACATCGAAAAGATTAATTAAATCATTACCTGAATTGTTTGCTTTAACTGTATTAGAATTATTAATATCTGTAGAAGTATCAGTTATTAGTGGGTTAATTGAATTTTCAAAATTATTATTAGTATTATTAGCGTTAGTAGAATGTATGTTAGGTTTGATTGTATCTATTTTAGTTTTAGAAAAATTTGAATTTGCATCTATCAAATTTAACGAAAATTTGGGATTACCTTTAGTCCTTAGCTGCTGTGGCGTAAGAGGTCGCTTAGGTTTATCAGGTTGCTCTGGTTTAACAGGTCTATTTGACGTAAAAATAACAGCATCCGAAGTCCAGTTGGTAGTATGTGCTCCAATTTTGTCCCAAATATAACCATTATTGGGATTCAGTAACAACTGCATTGTACCATATGGGCCAGTTAGTTTAAAATATCGAAATTTAATGTTTTTTCTTTTAATACGATTTGGAGTAACATTAAGACAGGAAACTGAATTGACGCGAAACTCATCTTTTATAAATCGAAGCATTTTAATACAATCGAAGGAACGTGGAGCTCCGTTAATACAAATAGATGAATTTTTTAACTTCTCAATATTAGCTGAAGAGATGTTAAAATTGTGTAGTTTCGATATTCTACGATCCCATTCATCTTCAGTCCATATAGTCCCAAATTTATGTACTATTATTGGATCCGTTTGAATACCAATATCACAAGTTTCCAGAGTATTTTGAGTACCAAATTCGCATGTTGTAAGTGTACTCTGGACTCCTTTATTAAAAGTTTCAACCCTTTTGGAGTTAGAATCTTGAAAGTTTGTGAGCAGCTCCAATAAAAATAAATTTGTAGAGTTATGTTGTTGTTCTAGTTTTTCAATAAGAGAATTATGTTGAGAAGCTAACAGTTTGTTAAATGCAGATACATCAACATGTTGGCGACTAGAACCAGCTCCGATGATATCTCTAATGTTATTTTCTAAGTTGGCAAAATGTTTAGGCAGATGTGCGAGAACTTCTGTTTTGATTTTTTCAACAGCATTGTCATTAATATTTTGGCCTGAGACACGGCTGCATAGTCCATCAAACGACTTCGCCATGTCTTGAAAAGCGTTTGTATTACTCACGATGGTGTTGTTCGTTTTATTACATAGTGATGTTTTTTCATTTGCAAGATCAGATATTGTTTTATGAATATTGTCAAACATACCACGCAACAAACCTTCATGGTTTTGACAATCCTCACAAATGAAAAATGAGTCAAGAGATGGATGGTACCAATCTCTGCTAAAACCCATACAAACTCCATGTAACTTTCTTTTACAAAACGCTTTGCAAATAACAAATTTGCTTTTCTTGTCAAAATCGAAGCAATTTGCCAAATCGCATTTATAACTCATTTTAAATATGAAGAGTAAAAAATTATACAAAAAAAAAGGTTAACTGAGTTTATTCACTTCAATAATTTAATTTATAAAAGTTTAAAGTTTTAAGTTTTTTTTTTATATTTTATTTTTTTTTATTTTTAATTTAAATTTAAATTACTTAATCAAAGTGATCAAATTACGATTAAGCACAAGTCAAAAAAAAAAAATAATTAAAAGTACACAAAAGTTTTTTTATTATTTTTTATTATATTATTAAATTGTTCATTAAAAACAGCAAAATAAATTGTGAGTGATCAAATTACATATGAAAACAATTGCACCACATTAAAATTTTATTTTTGTTAATTAATTAGAAAAAAAAAAGACACTATTGTTTTCTTTTTATTTAAATAATTAATATAAACCGTAATTTCGCGAAAAGCGTGTGATTCAATTGAGTAGTTTGATAATACTGAAAAAACAACTTACATTTTTAGGCGAAATTTAATTCATTGGCAAAAAGTGTTACGTTTATTATAATTAAAATTAAACAGAGTTCGTTATAAATGAAAATTACTGTATAAACCAAATGTATTGCATTCATTTCGAACAGAACTCATTTTTTTTTATAAGAAATTAAGATAAAAAAAAAAAACAAAAAAAAAAAATTTTAAAAAAATTTCAATCTCCTTGTTCGTTGAACATTTGAACTAAACAAAAAAAAGAAAGACATAAGTCGGCGCATATAATAGTTTGATTGAGCTGCGAGTTACAACCGAAAATGAATTACTTTTACCCAGAAAGTCGGCGCATAATATTAGAGTCATAAGCCTTAACTTTTAACAGCGTGACCGTTAAATTCAAATTTACATTAAATTAAAGACGGGTTTTCACCTGAAAAAACGCAATATTCTAAAAAGAAATATCATTGTCCTATGAAAACAAGAAAAACCTTTCTTGTGGTTGTTGTTTCATTAAAATTGGTCTTATAGTTTACCCTAAAAAGGGAT
Organism: Dolichopus griseipennis; assembly: GCA_963082915.1. Lineage (NCBI taxonomy): Eukaryota > Metazoa > Arthropoda > Insecta > Diptera > Dolichopodidae > Dolichopus > Dolichopus griseipennis. Next base: position 58,356,020 of record OY720442.1, read on the forward strand.
GTTTATGTTTGTATGGAAAAAAATAAGCCGTTTAAATATTATGATACGTATAATTTTTGATATTAAGTACTGGAAATAATAATTATTGCATATTTTTAGGATGAAATTTTTTCGTTTCAATAATTTTAGAAATTTAAGAACAGTTTTTATAATATACGGCGCTTTAAATGTAAAAAATTATTTAATTAGGGTTTTATTAAAATTAATAGCTCCACGCAAGTTCGAGACCCTTCAACTGAAAATACGAGTTTTAAAATTTTAGCAATTACCAATTTTCAAAATAATATTCATGAAATCTGGACTTTGTTTTGGTTTATAATTTTAATGATTATTTTTATTAAATTTTATCCATGTATTTATTACATATTAGAAAATCCATGTATATCTATTTACATTAGAATATCCATATCCCATTATTTTATCAATGTATAAGTTTTAAAGAAAAAACTTAAAATTAAAAATGCTGTAATTGACAAGATTAATATTAAATCCTTGACTACAGAAAATATATTTTTATTACAGGAAAAATGTAAAAAAAAAACAGTTCATATTGTTACTTTAACGTTGAGAATTTTGCTAAAATTATTGTTTTAGTTAAACGTATTAAAATTTAAATTATAAGAAAAAACTTTTTAATAATAATTTTTACTAAAGATCTGTTTTCAGCTAAAAGCCTCTGATGTTTCTTATTAATTGTTGCGTTTTTAGAACTAATTTTGATATAAAATGTAAAAACCCACGATAATTTTCCTCGCTATATAAATGGACTTTAAGATTCAAATCTTTCAAATACAATTTTTTTGTTCAGATTTTAAATTAAAAAATAATTAAATTTCTTGGATACCATTTAGGCAATTATAAGAAAAATATAATGATAATACTTAATTTTAATGGAATTCCCTTTATGTATCACAAGTTTAAAAATATCTGCATATTACAGCAAAATTATGGAAAATTATATTAATAATTATGCAAAAACTTAAAATTTTAAATTCTTTTAAAAAAACAGAAGAATTTTAGAAATACCCATGGGTAAAAAAGTGTTTTAACAATTAGTAATCTCAATATTGCTAAACAGTCACACATTGCCACATATGTTTATTTAATAAATTAACTTTGATTAAAAAATTTATTTATAATTTTAATTTAATAAAAAGTTAATTTACTCTTAGTTGAGGGATTGTGGAATCTTGTAAGCTATTTTAGAAACACTTAGAGTTATACTCAAAGAAATACTAGAAATTATGGACAAACCTTTAATTCTAATGAAAATAAATGATTATATCCGTGCATACATATATGACATCGGGTATATTAAAATTGCTCCTCCGTTTGTAACGCATCGATCTAGACGAGCTAGATATAGTGTCAAGGGAATATTTTCATATTAAAATTTGAAATTTTGTAGTACATCTTGTACCAACATGAATTTGTATGAATTTTGTTTTTTTTTTTGTTTTTTTTTTTTTTTGTATATAATAAATCTTTCGAGTTACGATTTCATATGATTTAAATGATGTGTAGTTTAAAAAATTTAAGATAAGCAAAAAAGAACACAAAGATTTTTTTTAATTAAATGGCTTCATAAATAATTTATATGTATTCATAGAATATGTATATGTGTAATATTTTGCATGATATAATCATTATGAATAATATGATGATTATTATCTATCATACAGAGTTGTCAATTCGATAACTGTGAATCTAATGAAGCTTCGAGGTTAAAAATAAAACTGGGCAGGCTATTACTTTACCTGCTTTTTACTTTTTAAGTTACTTGGTAAAGTACATATTAATTACAATACTGTTGACACTCGGACCAACTTTTAGGGTGGGCCATTTTTTTTTTGTTTTTTTAATATGCTTTTTTTTTATTTCGTGTAAGCAAAAATTATGGGATAATGAGTTAAATTTTTTTTTTAACTACTTTACATTATTAAATTTTTTTTTGTAATATATATAATGGCGGTTAGTGGGTCTGCACGGGTATCTAAAAGTTGACAAGGGCAACTATAATCTTCCTCGCTTTAAAATAATAATACAAAAAACCATTAAAAAATTGTCTAAATTAAAAAGAATTAAATTATATACCATTCACAGATATATCCTACCGTATTTCAACAAAGCCATTACAGAATAAAAAAAAATTTACGAAGTCAGAGGATTTTCCCAAAAGTTACAAACTTAAATTCAGTGGAGCCATTTTCTCCGATAATATCATGTTAGATAACTAACAAAATTTTCAAAATAAATCTTTCACTCGCTAAACCATGATATGCATCATTTAAAAGATATGGTTATTATGTAAACGTCCACTTTCATATTGATTTCACAGCCTTTATGACGCATGTATATTATTCCTATGGTGGTATGGCTTTATTTCCAATTCAAATGCCAAATAAAACCGTTCCATTTTCTAAAATTTTACGAAATAAAACCATATAGTAAAATTGTTACAAATTCTAGTTTTATAGTAAACAAAGTGAAAAAAAAATAGAAATTAATAAATAAGTGTAATTAGCAAGTTTCTAATTTTTTTAATAAACTGGAATAAAATGTGTTAAAAAATATTATATTTTTATTACGAAAGGTGCCACTGCCGAACCCCCGTTAACTCAATTATTGAAGCTAGATTTTGCATTCATACCTATTTTATTCGAAAAATAATACCAATCAGTATCTCACACACGCACATGTAATAAATATTCTGTAAAAGGGAGCAATCCCAATTTTGAATCCTACTCTTAATCACTCCTAATTCAGAATCGCACATATACATATATATCAATATTCTGGAAAAAGCGTATAACATTTATTTTGAATCCAATTTTTAAACTCCTTCCTAACTATTTCAATAACAAAGTGATTAAAATAATGGAAGCTGCCGCTTCCCAACTCCCACTAAACATATATTGAAACACTGATATTATATTGAAATACTGAATTTCTAATCAATATTGTTAAAACAGCCCCCAAAAATTCTATTTTTCTAAATAATACATATCTAAACAATAAAGTAATGAATTTGGATTTTTTTTTTTGGATTTTTAGCGTAACTCGTTCGTTTCAAAATCTTCAATAATAATTTAGCCCCCGCTATCTTAAAAACTTTGTAGCAAAAATATTTTTATAAGAATAATAACTAGAAGGTATTTTAGAGATGGTTTCAAAATCAGGGAATTCCATTTGTCCAGAATATTTATATATATATGTTTATACGAGATTCTAAATTAGGAGAGATTTTAGAGTTAGATTCAAAAGCAGGGAAATACGCCTTTTACAGAAAATTTATATATACTCCTGACGTAATATATGAAATTCTGTATATGCGTATATGTTAGATTCTCAATTAGGAGGGTTTTTGGAGTAGGGTTCAAAATCAGGATTGCCTCTTTTTCCAGAATATTAATTCCTATATATTAAATATTAAAAGAGGTTTATTTTTAAAATTTTTATTTTATTTGGGATTTTTATTTATAATTATGTTTGGAAATATAAATTGCTGCTATTTTCACAAATAAAATTACATTTTTAAAAAGGAAATAAAGCCATACGGCTCTATGTCGCAATTATATGTGAAAAAAAAAACATACGCGAAAAAATTTTCGATATGGCTTTATTTCTCATTCAATAACGAAATAAAGCCATTATGGCGTTATTTCACGGCACCTGTGAGTTATTTGTCAATTTGAAACCCTATTCTGTCAAACTTGAAATTTATGCATGAAATAAAGTTTTAAACACTTTTTATACCCTACACCTATAGAATAGGTAAAGGGGTATATTAACTTTGGTATGGTGTTTGTAACCACCTAAAGGAAGCGAGCTAGATATGGAAAAGTATATATATTTGTGATCAGCGTGACCGCCTTAGTCGATATAGCCATGTCCGTCCGTCCGTCCGTCCGTAGGCACGATAACTCAAAAAATAATGGAGCTATCTTGATGAAATTTTAACTGTAGGTTACTAGGACTGAAAGTACGGCGGGGATTGCATATGGGCGAAATCGGCCCATGGGTTCGGATTCTGGACCTTTTAATCGGTTTCAGGGCTAACGAACAAATATAAAAAATCACGATAACTCAACAACTAATGACGCTATCTTCATCAAATTTGTACTGTAGGTTACTAGTAATGAAACTACTTCGGGAATTGCGTAAGGTCGGGATTCGACCATGGGTTCGGAACCTAGAACTTTTTGATCGAATTTAGGCCAAACGAGCATAATTCCGAAACCAATGAAGATAGAACCTCCAAATTTAGTATCAGGGTGTCCCTTCCTATTTCCTAAGTGTCTTGTGAATTTGGGTCGCATTGGAGTAGTGAGTCGGGGACCAGCCACACATTTCCGAAGACCTTAAAGCATATCTTTAAAATTAATAAAGATCACAACTTGAAAAAATGTAGAAGCTTCCAATTTGCCACAAGGGTGTTCTTTACTATCTCTTGCGTGTTCCCCTAATTTGGGATCAATTGGAGTGGTGGTTCTGTACCCCTCTCAGACCTCCCAAGTTTTAAAGGCTTATAATCGAAATTACTAAAAATAGTTACTTAAAATTAGGATAGACCGTTCAAATTGTGTACAAGTGGTAACTAGTACTATAAGTACAGCGCGGACTATATAAGGGCGAAATCAGCCCAACGATTTGGATTCCGGACCTTTTAATCGATGTCAGGGCTAAGGAACATATATAAAAAATCACTATAACTCAACAACTAATGAGGCTATCTTCATGAAATTTGTGCTGTAGGTTATTGGCAGCGAAACTACGGCGGTTTTTACGTACGGTGAGGATTGGACAATGGGTTCGGAACTTAGAACTTTTTGATCGAATTTAGGCCAAACGAGCATAATTCCGAAACCAATGAAGATAGAACCTCCAAATTTGGTATCAGGGTGTCCGTTCCTATTTCGTAAGTGTCTTTGAAATTTGGGCCCCATTGGAGTAGTGGATCGGGGACCAGCCACTCAGTTCTTAGGCCCTTAAAGCATATTTTCGAAATTAATAAATATAGTAACTTGAAACAAATGTAGAAGCTTCCAATTTGCCACAAGGGTGTTCTTTACTATTTCTTGCGTGCCCCCCTAAGTTGGGATCAATTGGAGTGGTGGTTCAGAACCTCTCTTAGACCCCCCAATGTGTAAAAGATTATCATCGAAATTAATAAAACTAGTAACTTAAAATTAAGATAGAACGTTCCAATTGTGTACAAGGGTTAACTAGTATTGAAAGTATGACGGGACTGCATATGGGCGAAATCGTACCATAATTTCGGGTCCTGGAACCCTTGAAAAGTTCAAGGACTAACAAACATATATCTTACAAACACCATAACTCAAAAAATAATGCCGGTATTTTGATGAAATTTAACAGTAGGTTACTAGTAATGAAAGTACCATGGGAATTGGTTGTGGTCGAGTTTAATTTCGAAGCCAAAGAATATATTTCCTATGTCCTATGTATTTCCGAAATCTAGACTTAATTGTAGTGGTTCAGCTATGTTCAAAGGTACTTGCTGCATTTATGTAAAATTTATTTTTATATTTAAATGAATTATATGAAAAAGTGTAAATTTTTAATTGTATTTTAGAAATACATTTATTGCATATTTTGCGTTTGTAAGCTTTTCTATTAGGTATATAAACTAACCATTTAAAATAATTGCAATTTTTAAAAATTTGGATTATTAAATATATTATGCTTTGATTATCTTTTTATCACAAAATTTAATAATTAGAATTTTTTCATTTTGTAATTGAATTGGAATAAATATATTTTCATTTATTTCAAGTTTGTTTGTTTTTTAATATTTTTAAATAGATAAATTAGTAAGAATTTGTAGTATTTTTTAATAGATAGGGTAATTAGAAAATGTTTTTAGTATTATACAGTTAATTTGGTTAGCTATGTCTTACGATCAAATTAATAACAGCTCTTATGGTGTTAAAACGACTTATGGATATGTCCTTAAATTTTAACCAAATAGGTGTAGAGTATTTCTAAGTCGGTTGCACCGACTGACTGTTTCTTTACTTGTTTTTTTATTAAACGTCCATTGTCCATCCTTAAATTGAATTTTTGTTTTTTCATTTCTAGCAAACTTAATTTTTAAAATAATAAACAATAAAAAAAAACAACAACTTTAAACCAAAACAATGATATAAATAACTGCAATTCAATTTGAAATAAAAAATAAACTTTTTTGTTTTTCTTAACGGTTTTGAAATAATTTTTTTGAATTTAACGAGTTGAATGCCAGTTTATAGTTTTTTTTTATTTTTGTGAATCTTTTCATTTAATGACAGTAAATAAGTGCTTATAGCCCCGCAAGAAATAAGGAAACAAGGTCAGATAAAATTTATTTATAATTTAAAGGAGTTAGCAAAAGAATAATCGGGAGGTTTTATAACGTCGCCTTATTCTAGGTGCATTAAAATCAAACTGGAAATACTAAGGATATCAAACATTATTTAAAAATTAATCTAGAGGCCAGGTTAGTAATAAGTTTATACAAAATTTTTTGAAATTCCGATTGTCATTGATACTGGTATATTGAATATTAGGGAATTTATTAGTGCTGAGTCCTTCTCAATTATTCGATTAGGTTGGAATGAAATACCTCAAAAAATTAACTTATGTGAATTTTTATTATTGCATAAGTTTGTACTGTTTTTTGTAAAAGTTATAGTACATATCTGTGCCTTTTATAAAAAGTTCCTTATATTAGTTCAAATGTCGAATAAATATTCTAGTTAAACGTAGAAATAAATCTAAGATGGATAGAATAAGCTTTTATTTTTATGAAAAGTAATTTGTATTAATCTCATGGTCCAATTTGATCCGTCTGCGAAGTTGTTCTTTCTTTCAGAAAACCATTCCAAACTTAATTTCATTAAAATCGGTTAACATTTTGATGAATTACTTAAACTTGACATTCCTGAAACTCCTAGAAACTCTAGAGCCCTATATACTGGAATCAATTTAGGAGAGCTACTCTTCTTCGGTAACCATCAGTAGCCTATTTACCAAATTTTAACTCATTCTCAAAAGTTAGAACTCAATATTTTTGGAAAAATCTGGTGTTTTTGTATTAAAGCCTCCCGATCTCGGGATCAAATTTGGTCCATCTGCGAACCTTACTTTTACTAGAAACTATTCATGCCAAATTTCATCAAAAGCCTTTGGAATTTTTCTCAGGAATCGCCTAAAAGACATACACACTAACAACCTCATACGAACGCACAAAAATATTTTCGGATTTACGCATTCCCGACAGAATGAAATCTTTTGTTCGGACTAAAAAAAATTTTATTGATTTAGCTTATTTCTTTGGGAATAATTTCAAGACAGTCAATAAATACTTTTCAACTACACACAACAATCGGTAGCTGTGTGTGCTTATTTAAAGCAATTTATTATATAGAAATTGAAAATACATGTGACGTGACGTTTTACGTGTTCAATGAATACATTGTTTTTGTAAAAAAAAGTTTTTTTAAAAGACAACCTTAAAAATAAAATACAAAAATAAAAAAATTCTTTAAATATCCTTTATACAGGGTGTCCCGGACTCAAGTACGCGCACTACACTCAGTGGTTGGGGGCATTAAAACAAACAAAAAATTGTACTGGAAGGGGGGGGGACCCTTTTCGAGATATGAGGGATTAAAGATTTAAGGAGACTTTTTATAAAAAAATCAATAACTTTTCAACAGCTTACTGTAGAGAGATAAAAAAAAATCCATTTTCTGGAGTAAGTTGTCAGATTAAATTTTTGTGGTATAATGATCCCCATATACCCAACAGTTACAAAGATATGAAGGTTCAAAATGCCCGGACAACCTGTATATACATTTTATTTAAATTTATTTATTTTTTTTTATAGGTAAAAGAAAAAACAATAAAAATAAAAAGAAAACCAAAATTTCCATTTTAACCGAAACAAAACAATAAATTAAAACTAAAAATGGAATAAATGAAAAATAGTTTTGAAAAATAACAAAAATTGCTATGGCTTCTTTTTCTTTTATTTTGATATGCAAAATAACCGGAACACTAAATAAAATACAAAAAAAATATAATTAAGTTTCGAAAATTAAATAAATAAGAAAATATCTATATGCAAAAAATAAAATAAAAAAATGTACATCAGTAAAAGAAATTTTTTTATTTTTAAGAACAATTTAAAAAAATAAATTGAAAACAAGATCCACCTTGCAATTCGAATGAAACATGGTGCATCTGAATTAAATGAGATTTTTTTTTTTCAAATCAAGAATGAAACCAAAATTAATTTTATCCCCAATTAGTTTTTTCCATTCTATCAAATTATCGTACAAAACGACTGTCAATAAAGAACAATTCATTCGTATTCTTGTTAAATGGTAGCCAAAGTAACCATTATTAAATAATTTTATGAAAAAAGCTATTTTTTTAGAAGTTTTTTTGAAAATTTTGTTTTCCATCCACAACCATTCCCAACCATCCAAAACCAGAGACACTATTTTAAGAGCATAAATTTCTTATGATAGATGTAAACTTACCTATGAGATCAGTTGGTAGTCAATAGCGGCCCTTGTTTTGGATTTTTTCATCACCTTTAGCTTTCAGTCAAAGATTGACTTCTGGTATTTCTACGATTCTCTGTAATATCAATTCACGTTTCAATGAGTAGAGTATGGGTTTACAATGAAACACGGTTTGTCGAAATCCAGTTTAATTAAAATCCGGTTTTTTAAAATTCAGCTTTTTAAAACCAGATTTTAAAAAGTTGGATTTTATATAACCGGGTTTCAAAAAGTCGGATTTTTAAGAACTGGATATTAAAAAACTGGATTTTAAAAAACCGGATTTAAAAATTCTGGAATTTAAAAAACCGGATTTTGAAATGCTGGAATTTAAAAAACCGGATTTTAAAAGCCGGAATTTAAAAAAACCCAATTTTGATAAAACCGGATTACGTTAGACCGGATATCGTTAGATACGCTTCCACATCTTACATATCATTTCTAGGAAAATTTACAATGATTTTTTTTCTCGCAGTCTTTTGAACCTGTTTTAATGGTTTCAAGTCATAATGAATCCACATTAACATTATTCATTTTATTCGCCAATTCCGAAAAGGAACGAGTTTGAAAGACAAAATCATATTATGGCTTAAAAGTTCGAAAAATTTTTTAAAACTAAAATTATTACAATGTCAAGCCTTTTTAAAAAAATTTAACCAAAAGTATCTAAGAGATTAAATAACTTTAAAATAAAATATTTTCATTTAAAGTAGTAAAATTTATTCTATAGATAACAGATAAATATATTAAAAATACTCCCCCTCCACCTCTTCTTTGTTATTGAAAAACTGTTAACAAACTTTTCAACAAACTCTCTATTTTAATTTTCAATTAAAAAGTTTAACACTTAATTTAGCCGACAGTCGTCTAATATTTTTACAATAAAATACAAAAAAAAAAACTGATTCCAAAATAAAAAAGATTTAGATTGTGTTTTTAAGACTTCAAATTTATTTTATCATTTAAAAATATCTTTTATTTAACAAATAATCAACTGTTCAAATTTATATTTCTTTCAAAAACTATAAATAGCTGATAATAAAACCCAAAGTTTAATAAAAAAATAAATAAACTTTTACAATCAAATCAAAAAGGCTGAATTTTTACCCATTCAAGTTTTTTTTTTTGATATTAAAATCTGTTTTTATTTTGCTTTTGTGTATTTTTAGTTTAGCAGTTAAATTGTGTCTTTGTTTTGTGGATGATTGTCTTTTTAAAGTAAATTTGAAAGTTTTATAACTGTTTTTGTAACTATTAATATTGATAATCAAAAAAGAGAATAAAAAAAACGCTTTAATATTTATTTTTTCAATTACTGTGATTAAACTCAGAAGGAAGAAAATTGAAAATTTTGGAAAAGCAAAAAGTGAAAATGGAAATTATAGACTTTAAAAAAGTGATTTCTTACATCAAAATAGTTTAATTAAATAATAAATTCCAGGAGTCCGGAAAGAAGCAATATTGTAACAATATTCAAACGTTTTTTTAACTTAGGTTAAGTCTGAAATTTCGGTTTCAAATCCCATTTACAAAATACAGTTTTTGGAAAATCTTGTTTTTGAAAAATTCGTAATGGAAACCTCTTTTTTTAAAAAACGTTTCTGATTTTGTATCCAAGACTAGAATTCTTAAAAACGATATTTTTTAAAAAACTTAATATGTCGAAGACGATTTTGTTTTTAAAAACGAATTTAAAAAATAAAATATTTGCTAAACCGAGATTACGGAACGTCCCTTTTAACATTTTATCTATTTATTCAAAAAAAAAGAAAAAAAATTTAGATTAAAAATTGAATAAAATTTTAGACCATGCGTATTGGAAGTTAAAAGTCTGTAAAAAAAAGTAAAAAAACCAAATCCCCTATTCTTTTCAGAAACTTAAAAGGATAAAAAAAATTAGAAAAATTCCATAAGTTGGCATCATAATTTTGTTAAGTCTGGTCTGAATAACGTTATTTTTAAATATTTATCTCTTATTTCAGTTTTTCTGAAATATACAAATTCGACAACTGGATACCACGACACAGGGACTTTTATTTTCTGGAATTTCAAAAAAATTGTTATAAGCTAAACTTTTAATTTTTATTACATTGCGTTCCGGATTTATTTGAGTCAGGTAATTACGATTTTCCATGTTAAAGAATTCAATATTTTGTAGTTTATTTTCTATGAATATATGGTTCGATTTTAATTTAACTCCCCAGAAAGTTTAAGCAATGGTAAATATCTTACATCTTAAGTTTGTTAGGATCATCACCTTAAACGAAAGGAATCAAGAAACAATCGAACCACTTTTAAGGAAATAAAGTGTGTTAGCGGAGAAAGGTTGGTAAAAGTTGCTAAACCGATTAGAACATAATGATTAAATTATTTTTATCTCCGATGATATTTAATTTCTTTTATAACCGTCAAATATACGTTAAGAAGTTGAACATTTTTTAATTTAAAATTAACACTTTTTGTACTAGGTATATGGTAACTTTAAAATAATAATTTTTCTGAATTTTCATAAAGTTTTTTTATGCAAACTTAAAATTATATTTTTTGAAACTTTTTACTTTTTATAACAAAAGATATTATTAGAATATTGTTAAATGTTGACTATATTAAATTAAAATTTTTATCAAAGATCTTAATAGCTTAAAAATTTTTATTCAATTAAAATGGTTTTTTCTGGTACATTTTTCCTTTATAAAAAACCTTTTTTTGTGAAATTTAACTTAAATTATCAAAATAATATTTAAATTTTTAACGTTTTTTCAACCTGTGCATTGTTGATATTGTTATAGGTATAGTCTATTTAGCTATTTAGGTTACATTTTCAAATGCACTTAAAAACGAAAATATTGTATTTAACCAATTTAATGGACAAACGTTGTTTATCAAATAACAAATTATGTCAAATCCTAATTTATTTAAATCAATATTAAATTATAAAATCTAATGCATTTAACCTAAATTAAAGTTATTTTTTTCCGATCAACTAATATTAATTTAGTACCTGTTTATTTCATACTTATTTTAGTAGCCTAAAAGTATGCAAATCTAATTAAAACTTGTAAAAATTTGTAAAATTAAATTAATTAATTAAATCAATTTTTAAAACATTCGCCTTATTTTCGGGAATGTTTATTATTATTTTCGTCATTCATGTTTCCACTGGAAAAAGTAATTGCAGGAATTCCCGTCATTCATGTTTTCACTGATCTGACCATTGGCGTAGTGGTAAAGACGCCGCCTTTCACTTGCAAACTCGGGTTCAAACCGCTGTCAGATTATATCCAATAAAAAAAAATATCGTAAAATTGTGTAATTATATCGTAATAGTTTATATCATAATATAAAATAAGATTTAATAAAAGTATATAGACGCCTCTTGTGTAAGATAATAATGTTAATTTTGTGCGCAATCTATTACCAAATTAACATTTGCGTATTCATAATCTTATACAATATAGTTGCAGTCAGTAATCAACAGCTTAGGTCATCAAACGATTAAAGAAACTGACTTGGTTATTGCCATATACTTCTGGAAAAAAAAATGTTTTTACCGATCAAATAATTGTGGCGATTCCCGTCATGATTTGTGTGGATTTGTGGGTATGAAAAAATTAAGTGATTTATCAGTCAGGTTGCTAAAAAAAAAGTGAAGGCGAATTTGTTAAATAGGGTTGGTGACTAAGTCCAAAATAAAAGATCCATAAGGGCTAACAGATTAAATAAAAAACATGGTTATGCCCTTTTCAGGAATATTTATATAATATGAAATTGCATTTATTTAAATTTTTATATTTATTTATAATTTGGAAATGCGAAAAATTTGATTTTTTGGATTTCTTATTTCTCGATTTCGGTTAGTGGATTTAGTCACCAACCCGTTAAATATTTAAAAACAATATAAGATCCATATAAAAACGAATTTAAGATCTTATAATTTTTAATTCGAGAGTGGGTTTCATAGATTTGCGTAAAACCTCTTTCATAGTTTATACCAAAGAAACTTATGTAAGGTGTTCACCACAGAACCAACCGTTATTATATGAAAATAATAATGCGAAATTTCTTTATTTTTATTAAAATCTTATGTATGAAATTTTGAATTATTTTGCCCCGCCATTTAGCTTGTGCACTTTTGCACAGACAGACAGCCAGCCAAATATACACACAGTCAAACAGACGACGATCATAAAAAAAACTTCTTTTATGTTTGTGCACACCTGAGAAATGCATATATCTCATGTTCTAATTTTTGGTGCGAAAATAACATCTACCGTTATAATTATTCCTTTTAAAATTTTATGATATTTCGTATAAGCAGTTGATAGAAATTTGTTGCTCAAAATAATTTTTCTTTATCTGATATGTAGCGTAGTGATTAAGACGTCAGCGTTTCAATCCAAGGGTCTCGGGTTCAAACCCTGTTCGGAACGTATCTAATGGAAAAATATAATTTATATATTATATCGAAATAGTTTATTTCATAATATAAAATAAATTTACCTGCCACACCTAAAAAAGCAAAGGCTGAATCACTCACTTACAACATAATATTGTATGAGGTAGAGAACAGTTTAAAAATATATAAATAAAAAAATCTTCCTCTTATACAATTTTTAACTACTTACATTATTATTAGCAAGCCTTTTTGTGCATTCCCAATATTTTAGTCACAAGAGGGTTTGTTATTGTATAATTCATCTTTAGTAAAATTTTCTTTTCAATTGAAAATGTTTGCAGCCTGTTCTTTATTTGAACTTATCATCGGTTAATACACTAGAGGCTATTTACTTGACCATTGGGTACTTTTTCTTTTCCATGTTCTATTTCTAGGAAATCCCATTGGTTATTTTTTAATCCTCTTTAAATACGAATAACGGTATAATAAAGCAAAAAAAAAAACTTAAAAGGTGAAAAAACAATCTTTGAAAATCAGAATCTTCAAGTGGAAAATATAAAAAAAGGCAAAACATTTTATTTTCTTTGGTTCACTTTTTTTTGACAACTAGTAAATACTGAAGGATTGCTAAAAATATATGAGAAGAAATAAAGTCTTACATAGAAAAACAAACAGTTAGAAAAACTTGTATATAGGACATAAAAAAGAGGAAAATGAATAAAAGAATAAGAAGATTAAAGGATCAGAAATAAACCTGTTCAATAAGGTGGATTAAAGTGTTTTTCAGGATGTGTTTTGTAGTAAATTAGGAATTGTAAATATAACATGGGAAGTGCATTAGTGAATTGCGTTTAAATTTGTTAATATGTATAGATAGTTATATAAAAAAAAATTTTATATTCGAGCTTTGTAATTAGATAACACAAGTTTCAGTATTTTATTTTTATTATTTTAAAAAATTTTATACTTTTTGCAAAAAAAACGTCTGTTTTGCAGATTTTATCATTCGTTCAACAATTTTATTTTAAAATATTTGCCCAGTATCCTACTTTTTTCAATTTTAGGTTATAACCCACAAAAAAGCATAAAAAAAGGGTTTCTTTTAAACATAAATAGTGTTTTACTAACATGCATTAACATTACTAAATACTTGTGGCTTTGTGTGAATTTTAAAACTCTAGCCCTTTCAGTTTTTGAGTTATCGTGCTGACACACGGATGGACGGACGAACGGACGGACAGATACACGTAGCTAGATGAATTTGCTTTGAATGCTGATCTGATATGTACCTTTGATACAATATGTAGCTCGTCTGGGATACAAGTATGACCGTAATATTAACAACATATCACTCGGTTAATTATTTTTGCCAAAATTTGAAATATTGAAATTTTAAGACCTCCAGTCATGTCCAAAGTAAAATATTAATTGAAAAATAGTTCCCTCAAAGCTGGAAAACCTGTAACCGACTATATTTTATTCAGGCGTTGGTTATTAAAGTAGTAGCGGTAGATCATGTCGATACAAACTTATTTAACGAAATCGTATAGAAAATTACTTCTTATTTATAAATTTGATTCATACGCGTTCGACGAAATTTTAATCGAGATAGTAAAGGTTAAGCAGTTTTTGATGCAAATATACTTCTTTTTAATTAATTCTCCTACTTTTATTTTTAATTTTCTAATGTTAATTAAATTTTAAATTTTAGTTAAATTGCAAAATTCTATAAAGTATACCTATATACTTTTGAATTTTAAATTTCATTTTTAAAAACTTTTATTCATTCTTCTTTTTGGGTTAAGAACCTGTAAGAAAAAGAAAGTGTTTTTATTTTTACTTTGTATATAATTAAATACAAAACTTAAACTTTAAAATAAACTTAATTGTATCTTTTATTTTTTTATTTATTCTTTATTTAAAATAAAACTTAATTTTTTTAATTGTTAACTTTAGTTTAAGATAATAAAATTAATAGTAAAAATAGAATGGTTACCTAACAAATAAAAAATATCTCTTTAAAAGCCATTCAATTAAAAACAAAAGAATCGCTCAGACTCAAAACCTTAAAGAATAAAACAAAAGAACAATAATTTAATAAATTTTTTCAACTTTTCTATATTTAATGATTAGATAAAAAAACAAAATTTCCAATTAAAAATCTATGAATGAAAAACTTTAACTTTTAAATATTTCTATTTGAAGGCCTTATTAATAGATATTTTTTCTTTTAATTGCAAGCAACACCATAGTAAATGTATCTTTAGATAATCTCCAGTATTTATAATAAGCAAAATAAAAATTACTTTATTATGAATAGATATTTTAGTAATAAATAAATTAAAATTTATATTTGATTTTGTCTCTGAACTAAATTACAGAGTTGACTATTCGTCTCAAGAATCTCTTGCTAAATTGGAGTTGTGAAACTCAATTCGTCAAAATATTCGTCAAATTAAAATATTGATTGAAAATTTGTCAAACACATTTAAGTGACTAAAAATTTATTGAACATTGCTTTTTCAATTTTGTTTCAGGAGTCATGGCGTAACCATTATTTAGGAAAAACTGTCAATCTCTACAAAATAGAGCTTTCTAGTAGGTGCAAAACAGTTTATGGAAATCTGTTCGCCAGGCTGGAGCCATATCCTATCAAATATGTTATTTAAAGCTAGTAATGTGTATTTGATGTGTACGATTTAGAAAAGTTTAAGAAGAACATTAACATCTTTCTTCTAAATATCCCAATTAATTTCTTTCATTTCCCATAATCCTAAATTTCACAAACTATGGGAATAGGGTTCCTTGGAACAAAACTGTACATTTTTATAATCAGTTCCATGCTAGATAGGCTCTAAAAAGTTTGTGCTTTATTTTGGTGTGCTAAAGTCCCACACTAATTATAGGAGCCACAGACAGCTCCAAAAAGTGACTTCACAGCTTTCCATGTCCTTGATATTGTGCACACTTAGACTGCTTTTCTCAATGAAGAGCCGCAAAATATAAAACTTTTATTATTCAACGCAAATGCTCGTATTTCCCAATAAAAAGATAGATTGGTTCGAAGGAAGTTATCTTGAAAATATATAAAGTTAACCATTGCGCCAAACAAGACTACAAAATGTCAAACTTTTGTTTTTCAATTTAAATGTTGTTGTTTCCCAATAAAACGATTGCTTGTTCCGAGGCAGATTAAAAGGGCTGCTAAGTAATCTTAAGATTAAGATTTCTAAGTTCATTTTATCAAAAGTTGCATAGATGACTCAGAAACAGAATTTACATAGTTAACTTGCCTTGTTTTTCCATTAGTGAAATTTTTTTTAAACTCAATTACTATGAAACTAAAAGACCCTCAGTTTGGCTTCAATACAAAACAATTACCTCTTTAAAAGTTTCTTCAAAGTGGTACACGGAAGAACATTTAATTAGAAAACACCTTTTATTAACATCATAAGCATACACAATTCCAGAAATGAAAGCGGAGGTAATAAATAAATCATAAGTTATCGAGTAAATTGTTATCTATTTTTCTTTACCAATGTTGTTTAAAAGCCCGTTATGTATTTAGATATCTACTATTAAAAGTTTATTGAAAAATTAATAAATAAAAATTAAAACAATTTTATTATTCGTCTTTTTAAAGCTTTTTACAGATAATTAATATTATGTATCTCTGTTCTGTGAAATTGAAAATTAAATTTTTATATCAAACCCAAAAATGAGGTTGCAATTACACGGCAATAAAAAAGCTTATAATTAAAAGCTCTCTCAAGTGATTAATTATAGCATCTGGAGCTCCTTTTTTTCAAAGTTAAAAAATTAATTAAGTTAAAAGAGAAAAAACAGAAGTTTTTTTCAGGCAGTTTATTATAATACGAAAATAAATTAATTGACTTTTGCTTTCCGATCTTAATTCTAATAAAATTTTGAAAAAACTGACTACTTTTATAGTTAAGTTTTTTTCCGATTCTATGTTCCTTTTTTTCTAATATCTGAAGAATTTCTTGAATCCGAAATACTAGCCGAACGTGGTTTCAGAGGTATATATAATATTATTGTTTAAGAAGTTGTATAGAAAATATTAAGAGTCTGTGCACTTAAATCAACTAAAACCGAAGTTTAAAGAAACAAACTCTAGACTTAGACCTTTAATAGATTTGGACAATGTTGAAAGCATGGTTATAGTGAAAGAGTAAAGAAATGGAGCCATATTTAGAAGACTTTGCTAATTGATTCTGCATTTGTAAGCTACTTCTGACAAATTAGTTAAACAAATTAGTATAATCATTGCAATATAATTCATGTTGATCTGGCAACTCTAATTTGTAATTTTATTATTTACATATAATTCTTTAGGGCAGAAATTTACGGTACCTAACTCTTGTTAAAAAAATTTGATTGTTGTACATTTACCATGTTCGTTCCCAAATTTACAACAGTACCCGATTTGGAAGCCTTTGAAAAAAATTCGTATTCAGATTTTATAAAATACTAGCTAATACCCGGTGCGCGTTGCTGCACCTCTCAATGGAGGTTTAATTGAAGTTCATGTTACTGCAAAAAGTTAACACAAAAATTACACATGGTTTACACATGTAAATTTTAAAATGTATGAAAGCAATCTTTTTAAAATGATTTTTCTAGGATTATTCAAATAATTTTTGACACTTTCTGTAATTATTCTGTAATAAACCGATAAAATCGTTTCTAATTTAGAGTTAAGTAAAGCAAAAATCTATTAAAAGCCACTGTGTCCCATTGGGTTAACGGAACTACACTTTCTCTTTGGGCAAGGCAGTATTGCGCAAAATTGGACGTAATTTGCTTCCAAATCTTTTTTTTGTCAACCGTCGGGCCGGCATGGGTTAACCAATTGCAGGTCTGTTAAAAGAGTTAATTTCATTCTCAAAACGGAACACATATACAAAATTTGAAGAAAATCGGTTAAAATGTTTCTAATTTAGAGTTAAGTAACCAAAAACTTTATAAAAAGCTGTTGGGCCGCAATGGGTTAATGGAACTCAACAAAATTTTTTTGAGGCTTTCTTTTTGGCCAAAGCAGTACTTCACAAATTTTGATAATATAAGCTTCCAAAATTATTTTGACCAACCGTCGGGCCAACATGGGTTAACAAATTTCAAATCTGTTAATAGTGTCAACTCAATTCTCACAGGGAAGCACGTATACAAAATTTGAAGTCAATTGGTTAAACCGTTTCAAATTTAGAGTAAGGTATTGAAAAAACCTATAAAAAGCTGTTGGGCCGCAATGGGTTAATGGAACTCAAGAAAATTTTTTTATGGGGATTTCTTTTTAGCCAAAGCAGAATTTCGTAAAATCGGACAAAATTTGGACCCAAAATTTTTTTTGACCACCCGTCGGCCCGACATCTGTTTACAAATTCCAAAACTGTTAATAGTGTCAACTCAATTCTCACAGGGGAGCACGTATACAAAATTTGAAGAAAATCGGTCAAACCGTTTCTAATTTAGAGTTAAGTATTGAAAAAACCTATAAAAAGCTGTTGGGTCGCAATGGGTTAATGCAACTCAATAAAATTTTTTTTTGGGGTTTTCTTT
The DNA here is from genome assembly GCA_963082915.1 of Dolichopus griseipennis. NCBI lineage: Eukaryota > Metazoa > Arthropoda > Insecta > Diptera > Dolichopodidae > Dolichopus > Dolichopus griseipennis. Next base: position 58,374,569 of record OY720442.1, read on the forward strand.
TTAGCCAAAGCAGAATTTCATAAAATCGGACAAAATTTGGACCCAAAATTTTTTTTGACCACCCGTCGGCCCGACATGGGTTAACAAATTCCAAAACTGTTAATACTGTCAACTCAATTCTCAAGGAGCATCTCTTATACCAAATTTGAAGTCAATTGGCCAAACCATTTCGAATTTAGAGTAAAGTATTGAAAAAACCTATAAAAAGCTGTTGGGCCGCAATGGGTTAATGGAACTCAACAAAATTTTTTTGGGGTTTTCTTTTTAGCCAAAGCAGAATTTCGTAAAATCGAACAAAATTTGGACCCAAAATTTTTTTTGACCACTCGTCGGCCCGACATGGGTATACAAATTCCAAAACTGTTAATAGTGTCAACTCAATTCTCACAGGGGAGCACGTATACAAAATTTGAAGAAAATCGGTCAAACCGTTTCTAATTTAGAGTTAAGTATTGAAAAAACCTATAAAAAGCTGTTGGGCCGCAATGGGTTAATGCAACTCAATAAAATTTTTTTTTGGGGTTTTCTTTTTAGCCAAAGCAGAATTTCATAAAATCGGACAAAATTTGGACCCAAAATTTGTTTTGACCACCCGTCGGCCCGACATGGGTTAACAAATTCCAAAACTGTTAATACTGTCAACTCAATTCTCAAGGAGCATCACGTATACCAAATTTGAAGTCAATTGGTCAAACCGTTTTGAATTTAGAGTAAAGTATTGAAAAAACCTATAAAAAGCTGTTGGGCCGTAATGGGTTAATGGAACTCAACAAAATTTTTTTTGGGGCTTTCTTTTTAGCCAAAGCAGAATTTTGTAAGATCGGACAAAATTTGGACCCAAAATTTTTTTTGACCACCCGTCGGCCCGACATGGGTTAACAAATTTCAAAACTGTTAATAGGGTCAACTTAATTCTCAAAGAGCATCACGTATACAAAATTTGAAGTCAATCGGTCAAACCGTTTTCATTTTAGAACAAAGAAGTTTAAATACTTGCACCACAGCCCCAACTTGGCGGTCCGTTAGAGCAAAATTTTTGGGCCACATTTCATGAAAATCGGCTGGGCAGTTTAGGAGTCTATTCGCTACATACAAACAAACAAAAAAACAAACAAACATACAAACAAACAAACTTTCCCTTTTATATATATAGATATAAATAAATAAATAAATAGATTTGGTACAGCAAGAGAACATGACTCGTTTCGCAAAAATTTAAAGCGTTTTTAGCACATTTTGCATATTTTTTTCAAAATTTTTAAAAAATGTGCCTATATATTTTCATTCCCAAAAATATATCGATTTAATGTATAAGGTTGCCATTAGGTACTAAAATTAGCCATTTTGTGAAACTCAATTTTTTCTATAAACTTTGGTAGATGGCAAATAGGGTTAGATCCTCGAGAACCACTATAAGTTTTTAAGAGTATCAATTAAAAATTTGGGAACTCTACCCATTAAAGGGTTATTCGGGCTAAAAAACTCCCTGTTTTTATAAATCATTAAATTGTTTAAAAACCCATGCTTTTTTTCATCACTTGTATGTTTAGCTACCTGTCTAGCTGATACGGTCAAAATTTTGTAATCGATTTTAATATAACTTTCCGATGATTTGAGGCTTAAAATTTTAATCACTGTTCGGATCATAATGCAATACTTACCGTTTTTGAATTTTTTTTTTCTTATTAACTTTTATTTGCAATTTAAACTCATACATTTTTATCCTAAAAAGTTTACAAAATAAATATTTTTTATTAATATTAAGATTAACATATAAAATATAGTTCCAATTTTGTTTGTTAATTTTTATCAATATTTTAATTTTTATGACATAATTTATTTTTATGATGACTTATTACTCATATTTATTTCTAAATGTTATATAAGTGGTGAAAAATTAAAAAAAAAACCATTATTTTATCTTGCTTTAAAAATAAAACTTATTCTAACTAACCCTAATTCCTAAAATTAACCAAATAACCTTAATCCTAAAAATAATTTGTATATTATATTGTGCATAATATACTTGTTCTATGTTTTGAAATAATGCTTGTTTTCTTATTTATTTATTTATTTGTTCGAATATTACGCATTACAATAACTACGCAATATTGGTAAGGCCCTTGGCTGCCAGAGCCATTGTGGGCTGATTCTAATTAATCCTTCAATTTTTATATTTTTAAAACATTATTTTTAAATTTTCAATTATTGCATAACGTTAGGTTAGGATATTTTTTTTTTGAAAATATTCTTTGGAACTAAAAATTTTTGTATAATTTTAGGAGGATTTGTTTTTACCTAAGCTGTATACTATAAAAATATTTTTAAAAATTCCTATAACTACGTCAATTGATATGATATATCCTTTAATAGTTGATTTGTATACCAAAAAACTTTGGATTAACCTGAAATGCTTAGAAAACTTCTATATTTACATGTATTTAACCTGAAATATAATACATGGAGCACTTAAAAAAACGATAAATACTTTAAAGTCATTTTAGCTTGTCAATAATGAAAGGTTCTTTGTGAATATAAAACAAACTTTTTAAATATATTTTATTTTGCATTTTAATGATGACTTGAATTCAATATTTTTGTTTGTATACTTATATAAAATACTTAAAATGTTTGTTTAATACTAATCTAAGTTCAAAGTAAAATCAATTGATACTCTATGTCAAAGAAGTTTTTAGTTTTGTAGTTTTATATTTTGCTTTTATTATAAAAAAAAAAAATCTAAAAAATTAATCATAAAAAAGTATCTTGATAATTTAACTTCGTTAAATGTTTTTAAGTTTTAAAATCCTCATTATAAAACTAAGATCATTGTCATAAAAGAATTTTTTTTTGTATTAAACATATTTATTTTTTAATTTATTAATATTTATTCCAATATTCCGTAGTAATTTTAATATCACGGAAGAATACTAACTAATTGAGAAAAAAAAAATTTTATCTTCTATACCTAGTTAATTATTGTGTAGTTTAATCTCCTCAGTCATGCCAAGAGTTCAAAAGCAAACGAGGAAAAGTGTAGTAGAGTAGACTGTGTCAACACTGAGATACCCGTATGACGGTAACATATGCATTATATCATTCGGTTAATTACTTTTGGCAAAATTTCAAACATACAGCTTTATTAAGCGTAGTGTAATGCTCATATAAAAGAAGGAGTTGTATGGCAGCTACTTGAACGCTCTGCAGTAGACCAACCAAATTTTGCAGAAACTTTGGCCATAAAACTAAACTACTTTTGGCAAAATTGCAGATACGCAGTTGTAATAGGTACAGTACAGAGTAATACTCATATAAAAAAAAAAGTTGTATGGCAGCTACCCGAACCCATGGACCAAAATGGCTGGATTTAAATAGCGATGATGGCTATTGCAAAAAAACGAATTTCCGAAAATTTCAAGATCTTAGCTCCTTTAGTTTTTGAGTTATTGTGATGACGGACGGACAGACGGACGGACATACATCCATACACTTGAGTCTATATCTAAAATCAATTTTCTAATAAATAAATGATAAAGACAAAATATAATTTGGATTTATCTATAATTAAATGGTGCCAATTAGGTTGACACACATTCATTAAATCATTTTCACAAAGATTTAGTTTAGTTTTTCATTTAGTAAATAATTATGAAAATGTATAGAATTTCTTATAAATGTTTCATTCAAATTCTACAGGTGTTCAAATGTATAATGGATTAGAAATAGTTTCTACAACAACATAATCAAAAAAAAATCGGTTTAATTTAGAAAAAAAATTATATTATATATAGGTAACTTTTATTACTCTTGATACTAAATTCTATTTTATGTTTTTGACTTTAAAATTATAATAGAGAATATTTTAAAGAGAATTTGAGAAAATCATATACTTTAATTAGTTCTAGGGACTTAATCTTCTGAATCTGACTCAATTTTAAAATTTATAATCACAAGAAATCTTACTTTAATTAAAAACTTATATATGAATAACTGATGAAGGACTAGAATTATGAACTTGATATATACTATACAATCAAAGTTTTGCATTCAAATCATTCATATTTTTCTAATTTTCTCACTGCCTTGTTCAAGCTATTCAATAGTAAGAATGTCCGTAATACCACTTGTTACCTAAAAAGTACGATGAAATGAAAATTGAAGGATTATGAACTTATGTGCACGATCCTGAATGGAATCCGGATGGTCTTTACAGTTAGTTACGAAATCTGCACTTACTCTACATTTTATGAAAGCGGTAGCGGTAGCAATATTATAGCTTTTCAAAATCTCATTTATCCTGTAGAGTCAATTAATTTTTAAGCTATTCCCACATACCCTTGCAAAAAAAATACTACCTTGAATTGAACTTAAGAAAAAAAACGAGGAAGAGTGTAGTAGAGTAGACTGTGTCAATTGTGGGATACCCGTATGACCGTAACATAGACATTATATCATCCGATTAATCACTTTTGGCAAAATTCCAAACATACAGCTTTATTAGGTGTAGTGTAATGCTCATATAAAAGAAGGAGTTGTATAACAGTTACTCGAACCCTCTGCAGTAGACCAACCAAATTTTGCAGTAACTTTGGCCATTAAAATTAAACTATTTTTGGCAAAATTTCAGACACCCAGCTTCATTAAGTGTAGTGTAATACTCATAAAAAAGAAGGAGTTGTATGGCAGCTACTCGAACCCTCGGCAGTAGAACACCCAAATTTTGCAGAAACTTTGGCCATAAAACTAAATTACTTTTGGCAAAATTTCAGACACGCAGCTGTAATAGGTTCAGAGTAATACTCATATAAAAAAAGAAGTTGTATGGCAGCTACCCGAACCCATGGTTTTTGAGTTATCGTGGGGACGGACAGACGGACGGACAGACAGACGGACGGACAGACGGACAGACGGACGGACGGACGGATATACATAGCTAAATCGATTTTTTTTTCGATTCTGATCCGATCCATACACTTGATTATATATCTACCCCCCCCTCTCCTTCTCTGCGTCACAAACGTAATGGCAAATTTATTATACCATTTGACTATATAATCATACGGGTATAAAAACGAAACAATTGTTATGAGTTTAAGGCTATTAAAATAAAATGAAAACAAAAGAAACAAGTGATGAAAAAAACCTAGGGTTTTTAAAAAACCACATTTTCAAAATAATACAGTTTTTCATACTGAGTATTTTATCGGAACCAAATATATACGTTGGTGACTAAGTTACTAGTTACTTATAAAAACACTAAATTTTTAAATTTTTAGGTCCTAATAGCGCCTCTATGGGGAAGGTTGCCCCATTTCTCAAGGTTCTAATCCTCACTACTCCCCTTCCCACAACTTTTTTAGGTTCCAGTAATTAAATTGTGAATTCCACAAAAAATTGGCATTTTACGTAGAATTTTACTATTTAAGCAAAAATGGTTAAAACTGAGAAACACTTTCTTCAATTTAAAGAACCGCTTTTAAATTTAAGAAAATAATTTAACATATGTTAAAGTATAATGCCTATTATATATTTATTTGTATATTAACAAAAAAAAATTTGAACAGGTATTCTAGTTACAGGTGTTTTAAAATAGCAAAATTTCAATTTTCGAGCCCTTATAGCTGCTAAACAGGAGACGTGACAAAAAAATTTATTTAACCGACTCCTAGTAATTTCTAAGGATCTAACTTCTCCTAAAATTTCAAGACCCTAGCTTAAACCGTTTAGAAGATATGTGGGGCCAAAAATTTTGCAAAGATTGAGTTTTGCATAATGGTAAATTTTGGTATCGTATGGCAACCCTAAACATTTATTTTTTTTAAGTTTATAAAATTTATAAAACCAGCTATCTTTTGCCGTTTTTTCATTTTTTTCAGCTATCTAGATTGAAAATACACCTAATAGAACTCTTGTTATAACAATTTGAATATAGGGCTTTTCCCAACTTTGTGGGACTGCAGCTCCCTAACGGGAGGGGCTACAGAAAAAAATTCTTCTACGAAATTGTTTTTTTTTGTAATACCTGCTCTTGGTTAAAATTTCTTTTCTCTATTTCAAACGATGTAAAAGTTTTTGTAAACATACGGACAGACAGACGGACGGACGGACAGAGTGAAACTATATAGGCACATTTTTACAAAATTTTTTGAAAATGTGCTAAAAATATAAAAATATATTACAGTCATATCCAAAAGTATCGCACCAGCACTTTACAGTATCACTACGCACTTTTTTCTCTCTTTGGTTAATAAATTTTTAGTATTAGACGAAGCCTTACTCTAATTTATTTTATTACCTTAATGCTTCTTTTATAGCGTATAAAATTTATCACCTTAATGCTTATTTTTATAGCATTTTGTGTTAAATTTATTTTGACAATGCCAATACATACTTCTTTTTAGAACTATCCAACTACATTTATAATGATTATGGCAATGTTGGATGCATTTTATTTGAAATTTAATAAAACGTTAATAGTTTAAAAATGACTCTTTCTTATTTAATTTATAAACACCTTTATTTAATTTATTTAAACATTTAGTTGATTCAATAATTATTAAATTGTCAATTTTAGTGCGAACCACGATCATTTAGTGTGGTTATGAGAACATTAATATTTGACAGATAAAGTATTAAGTAAAAGCGATAGTTTCGTACACGATCTTAATATAAGAAAAATCATTAACATTAGAGAATTTTCTCTAAATTTCTTAGATGAAAAATATATTTATTTATTAGATTATTTTTTATAACTAGCTCTCAAAAATTTTGAAATATATTTAACTTTCGAAAAAAAATTATACCTTCTTTATATTTGCATAAAAAACCAATAATTACAATTTTCTAAAATGTGTAAAATAAAGAAAACTCTAAGAATTCTCTTCCATTTTTTTGTTTTTTTACTGAAGTGCCTATGGGAACCTATAATTTTAATTTTTTTTTTTTTGTGTGCCATTAATAACAAAAAGTAGAAAGAATTAAGATATAATCAATGTTCTTTAACTTCATTTTACAACAATATTACAATATCTATACTAAGCAATAAGCATTACATATTTTTCTGACCTAATCATCTACGAAGCACAAATCACTTTTCTCTTTTTATTGTTTGTTTGTTTTAAACCTAATGTTAGTTGTTTTGAAGGAAATGAAACCAAGGTAGCAAAGATAAAAAAGTGTCTTTGCAGGTACATTTTAACAAAATAAAACATAGAATATTCTAGAATTTTGGAATTGAATTAAAACCCCTATAATTCTAGATTATTATATTTCCCAAACAGGATTCCTTAAAATACTTTTACATTCCTTTCCTCAAAATAAGCTGTACATTTGTATCACCGGTCCCATCCTAAAATTTACTTCAAAAATGTTTATGGTTTCAGTCTAATGTTTCATAGTTGATTTGCTAAAGTCGCATATTACCTATAAAAATTACGCACAGCTTCCAATAGGTAGCATTCGAAGTTTTGCGTGTCATCCGTTAAAACATAAACAAGTATAATGAATCAAACTAGTATTATACTATCCTAATACTTCATAGCCTACAAATATTTCGTATTTTAAACATTTAAAAAAACTTGTGATGCAGTTGTAAAGCAATTGGTTTGACAGTAGGTTTAAGTCATCTGTCTATTCTGTTAGGTGCGTGTTTTTCTATCACACTGTGCAATTAAGATCAGAGATAGCTTCTGCTTATATCCTCTAAAGCAAGATCCGGTACTTCGGCTCTAGTCCATTTAACTAATGAGGCCCTTTGGTGTTAAGGGATTTTAAAGGACCACTCTTGAACTATCGCTATCGCTACATTTAAGTATAGGGTTTTTCTAAATCCTTTAAATATCAAATCCATAGATCTATCTACAAGGACTTATTTAATGAATTGGAAATGGATAGAAAAACAGTTAGACGGACAAATAGGAACAATATAATTAATAAAAAATTTTGAAAAAATTCATCTAAGTTAAATAATAACAAAAATTAAAAATAACTACCACAATATGCTGTTTTTAAAAAATATAAAAACAACATTTAATAAAAAGTTAAGAAAAGTAAAGAAAAATTAAAAATAATAGTAGGGCTAGGAAAATTACATGATTTTCTTTTTTTAAATTAATTTATTCATTTTATTTCGCTTCACTCCATTTTTCATTCCTTTTTGTTTCAAAACAACAGCCATTATTTCAATAAATTTTCTTAGTCTTTTTTTTGTTTTTCATCACTGTTTTTCTTTTTTTTTCTTGTTTTATTTTCGTTTATTTAAATTGGTTTTGAATTTATTATTTTTAATTTCTTTCTCTTTCTTACATTCTTGCTTTTTGTTAATTTCAAATTTCCTCTCTGCCTCATTTTCTTAGTCTCACAATTACTATTGTTTTTGTGTATCAGAAATCTTTTTTATTTTAACAAATTCTTTCACATTTTTGATTTTGTAACAAGGACGAAGTTTTTAAAGGACAATACATTTTAATTTAAGGTTGGACATTAATAAAAGATCTAGTTTAGGAATAAATAACTCAAAACTAAAATACATTTGTTTTTTAAAGAGTTACTCCAAATTTAATTTAGAAACAAGTCAATTTATTAAAATTGAAAAATTGAGATTTAATACTTTAAATAATTTCTTGCTATAAAATTAATTTAAGAATATTTTATCGCACATATATTGTGTATACATACATATATATATATATATATATATATATATTTTCTGCAATTCAAATATGTATAATCAGTACCATTTTGAATTGCAGAAAATATGTAAAATATTATTTAAGGATGTTTTGATTAACTATGAGGGCAAATGAGAAGAGAAACCCTAAATCTCGTCTTTTAAATCTCGAAAGTCAAAATCTAATTTTTTTTTAGGTAAAATAAAACTTTCTTTTTGTGTGAAGTCAAATTCAAATTCAACTATATTTAACGACGAGGTTCCAAATGTTCTGGAGGCAAAAGTCCCCTGGGGAGTTTGACTCAAAAAATAAGCCAAAAGTTTCCGGCTGATTAGTGAGGCAAAAATTACCTAAAAAATTAGTCATAAATCCCCATTATTTTTTTAAACATGTGATTAAGCTTTCAATTGTATTGTGAAAAGAAATAAAGTAGAAATAGAAAAGCGAACAAAGTCGAGATTTATTTTTAATAATAAAAGTCTATAAACCGAGATTTATAATTTAAGTATGATAACAACAAAAAGTGTATGAAAAAGAATTTATGTAAAGCAAAAAGGATTATGCGAGATTTTATATCAGGCAGCATTATGTCAGTTGGTTATAAAATCTATGTTCTCCTCTTCTAAATTTTTATGAAATCATATATACTTCAAGTTTGTTTCAAAATTTGTGTTTTGAAGCAAGTGGAAATTTCCGAATTTCTATATAGGTTTGAAATTAATTTAAAATTTATTACTTTTTGTTAATGATGGTATATTTACATAAACTTTCGAAATGCATCTTAATTGTTATTAATAATTTAATTTATGAAGGAACAAATCCCTGGGGAACTTTTAGTCCACTCATCGTAAATTATAATTCATTGGGCAATATGATTTTATTTTTAGTCATAAGTCCTTTTGATTTTTTTTTGGACTCCGGGTCTTTTGGTACCTCTACTATTTTAAACCTCAAAATGTATTAGGAATGAATCAAGGAATTTAGAAAGAAACCAATTTTTACAAATTTGATTTTCCAGATTCTTAAAAAAATTAAATTTTGATTTACAAGATTTAAAAACTGGGAGGTATTTTATTATTCCCAAATGATGTAAGAAAAGTACTATAATATTGCGGATTATAATTACTCGTACGTTCATTTTATACCCGCTTATGGCCTAGACATAGAAATTTTAAAGATAAATTCGATAATCGATTTGGAATACGTTAATCTCATTCTTCATACTTCAGTGAACTCAATTTTCGATGATTTGTCAAAAAATCAAATATCAAATCAAAATACTACTTATTGTTGCTCGCAATAAGAATGAGTTCTAAATGGGTATGGTCAATGTCTAATACATGAAGAACAAAGTGGTTGTGTATGTGGAGTGAAAGTTATTTAAATTTAATTAATATTTCCGAAAATATTTAGCTATGTACTATTCAAGTACTTTCAATATTGTAAAGTATGATAAAGAGGTTTTCCACTCCAATTGTTTTTTACTCCAATTGTGTAAAACATTCTAAAAACTTTTAATAATATTAGGTATATAAATATTTTAAAAAATATTTTTTAATCCGTAAAATCTTCAATATGAACGTGTTTTATATATAAAAATTAAAAAACAGAACACATATTCGAACTTTCCAAGTACTTTCAAAAAATTTTGATTTTTCACGAAATATAAAATATTAATCAAAACTTTTCAGACATTTTTAGGAATACTCCTGAAACCAACCTGAGTGCTAATTTATTGAACTACCAAATGACCTACCAAAACTTTAATATGAAAATAAAATAATTTATTTCAGTTTTAAAACAATTTTGCATTGATATGAAATCGCACCTCTATAATATTTTATTATATTTAATTCAATTTCACTCCACTCTACATGCTTTTAAAACGTTTTTTGAGTTTTTTTTTTAAATAAATCATTTTTATTTTTATAAGTAGGAAGTATTTTGACCTGTTTTCATTCCATGTGTAAACAACACTTAAACCACTTTGGATTTGTATGGATTCGCTTTAGATTTTTGCATAAACAACCAATTATTTTTTGTAAAGCAAACAAATCGGGTTTTCTTTGAATTAACGGTGATTTTCGTGTTCAAAAATGAAAAGGTAAATGAAAAATAATGTACTTCAAATAATCCATTAATAATTTACAACTGCGTGGTGAAGTTCATAACAATATTAAAACATTCTCTTATTTATCAAAAATCAGTTAAATGATATTTCAAATTTTTACAAATCAATATCAGTAGTCCCCAAATAAGTTTCCGAAATTTCCCCACTTCTAGTTAGTTATATTATATGATGATCAGTCTCAAAAATTACAACTATTAGCACACATAGACGAACATTACACACGAACGGACGGACGGACAACTTTGACAATTGACAGAGATGAAGCTAGTCAAAAATATACATACCACACCAGGAGTTTGGAATAAAACGGAATAAAAATGAAAACTTCCGGTACGATATTTATTTTGGGTCAAAAAACATATTGCCCCTATCACGTTCCGGAAATATATCTGATAAAATTTTTTATTACGTCTTCTTTTGAGCTTTAATCCGAAAAACCAAAACATAGAGATCCGATGAAAATAAATTTCCTTGTAAGCTTTTATAATTTTTGAAAAATTGGAACCCAAAATCCGGACCGACATAATTTAAAAAAGGTAATCACAGATTTTTTAGTAGAAAGTAAAAATAGCCCGTCCCAACAAATAGCTTTCCGTAATTTTGATTGCACTTTTTGAGACTTTTCCAGACTTTTCGCCTTTTTAGTGTCTTCTACAGAATTGGGGAGTAGAATTTTTAAAACAAGTCAGCCAAATTCCACCCGACTTCCGGCTCCCAAGACACGACTGCTTTAATTTTATTTCAATTTTGAATTGGAATTGTTCCGAAAAGAGTTTAAATTTTTCTTATTTTGAATTCGTTCTTCGGGTCAAAATTTTTTCGGACACCTGTTACAAACACAGTAGCAAACTTTATATACCACCAACACGTCGTATTAAGTGTATGTTATAAAAACCATTTGTGAATTAAAGTGCTTTTCTTACCTAACTAATTGAATTTATTTATATCTACTCATAACTAACCACAAGAACGATTCACAACTTTGACTTAAAGATATTTATTTATTTCTTGAAATCAAATCAATTTTAGATTATTTTAAAACCTTTAAAATGAATGTGTGTTATATGTATGGGATTAGGTAATTTGATTTATGATTCCAATCATAACCTTTTGCAAGTGTTTTAATAAAGAAAAACCATTATTTTTCAATCTATATTATTAAATGCCAAAACTGTCAATAATATGGATTTATGTATAGATATCTAGTACATAAAAGGAATATATGTATTAAATTTAGGTAAAATATAAATGTATAGAAAAAATTAAATTCTGATCTGAAAAAGTGTCAATATTTTTCTAATTATTATAAATAGAACTTTGGAATTATACAATCTGTATTTTTATAACTTAATTACCCTTAACCGATTGAAGGCCATTAACATTATACATTTCTGAATTTGGAATTTTCTATATATTAAGATAATTTAAAAATTTTATAAAAAATATTTATTTATTTCAAAAATTTAAATATGAAATCCACCTACAAATTAAAGCTAAAAAGAGATGCAAAATAAAAATAATATGAATGACTTTAATAGCAAAATTTTCAAAGTCATAAAAGTCATTTAACTTGTTAAATTGTCTATGCAAACAATATATCAGAAGTAATTTCAATTATTAAAATAAAATTGGAGTTTCACAATATTTATAGAATAAAAGAAATATTTTTTTTTAGTTAAATAACTATTTTATAATTAAAAACAAAAAAATTTATCAATTAAATCAATTCTATATATGACAATAAAATAAGTTAAAATGAAATTGTAATTTTGGAGTAAATGATTTGAAATAAATTTATTGAGTAATTGATATCGATATCTGTTTTATAATTCTAGGTTAAATAAACATTTACTTTTATCTAAACATGAACTTTTAACATAAAATTAAAATAAAAAGGTTCTTATTTAATAGAAATTAAAAATATTATACTAAAAAAAGGAAAAATCTCAATTTTCTATTAAACAAATTTGATATTTGTAAAAGTTTTTTACTTAAAACTTTAAATATTCAATTACTTTAATATAAAATACTAAAAAAATGTGAAATGATTATGCAGTTTTAACTGGCACTTTTTAAATATGACAGAACCTGAGAAATGTCATTCGATAGCTACAAGTGGAAATAAAACATTAAATTTTTCAAATTAAGATCAAGCAATCCATATAAACAGAACTTTTTATACATAAGCTATTAGTTAAAAATCACAGATTCACTGAACGTCTGATCAGCGCCTTTCTCCGACTTTCCACATTTTTGATACAAAAAATTTGTTTGATATCTAAATAAAATATAATAACTTACTCTCCTAATTTATTTATTAATTAACCAACTAATACGCGGTGCACGTTGCTGCGCCTCTCAATGCGGTTTTAATTTAAATTGATGTTATTGAGAAAAGTTAACACATAAATTACACATGTTGTAAAGTAACTAATAACAGATGCACAGAAATGTTAATTTAGTTGTTACTATGCGTCAGAAACCCAGCATTATCAACTCCACTTTTAAGGAGTACCACACATAGGAAATTTAAAGTAAATCATTCAAACTATTTTCCTCCATTGTTAAAGAGCTCCAAGAACACTAAATTTGAAGTCAAACGGTAATCCCGAAAAAATCTATAAAAAGCTTTTGGGCTGGGCTGCAATGGGTTAATGAACTCGACAAAAAATAATTTGAAACATTCTTTTAGGTTAAAGCCTCCGCAAGCTTGAACTTTGCAAAATATCGGTAAAACTGTTTTCATTTAAGAACAAAAAAATTTAAATACTTTCACTAAAGTCCCAAATTGGCGGTCCGTTAGGGCAAAATTTTACCTGTGTAAGAAAAGGGGAAAACTTTTCTTTTTTATAAACACCTAGTTCTTTTAATTAATTATATTATTGCCAATAATTAATAAAACTTTTTATTATGACTGATTACCTTAAACTATCCACAATCATTTAAAACTTATTCAATTAAATTTAATAATTATTGTTTAAAATAATTTTATACCAACGAAAAGTTGTATATTTTTCTCTTTAAAATTTAACAGAAGAATTTTTTTAAGAAAAGGTTAAATAAAACCCTTGAGGGCTTCATAAAAAGTTTAACATTTATTTCTTTAAAATTTTCAAAATATTTCTTAAATAACTAACCATTACCTTTAATATGTATTCAACTTGCAAAGTAATTTGGAATAAAATGTGAAATATTTTCTTTCTAATGGCAAAATACCTTTAAAGTTTTGTAATTGAACTTCACCTTAACTTTGATGTTAAAGTATTCTTCTGTAGAATAAACTGCCATATACGAAATAAGTTTTTAAAATTTTATAAACCCTTCTCTTATTACAAATGAATATAGAAAATATTAAATAGTGGGTTAGTATCTACCTTTTATGTACCATCCGATGCATATACTAAGAGTAATTGTAAAAATTAAATTTACTTTTGTAGAAATTTATGTATAATTTTCTATATTATATAATTAAAAGAGCTCTTAACTTTTGCCTCTGGATACTAATAGTTAAGGAACCAATAGATAAACATATCAAGCCGAGGAAATGAAGATGAAAAGACCATAGATTTAGAAAAGCAAACCCAAAATGACCTTAGAGTAGAACCTCTTCAAGGTAAAAGAAGACGTGGCCACTCAAATAAATATTATGTCGCACAAAATAACTCACGAAGAATTCTATAAATATCTCGAGGAATGTCATAGTTATTATTTAAATTATTCAATGTTTTATATCAATATAGCAAAACTTAATTTCCATTTAATATTGAAATGATCATCAGGTATTTCGCAAATCTTCACCTCCGTCATTATTAGTAATATTTAAAACTGAATTCGTGTTCCAGTAACAACGGTCAAAAAATTCTTTTACACCTTCAATTTTTAGGGTCCGTAAACTTTTAACTAATTATGGATCTAAAAGAATTTTTCGGTGAATTTGAAAGCAACGGATCCCAAGTTGAAATATTTTCTCGTAAAGAAACTCAAAAAACAATTTAAAATTAAAAAAAAAAAGCAAAAAACAATACTCAAACAAGGCCTGCATTAGGATGGCAATTCCACGTATAAAACAACAACAACTTGATATTGAATTGAAATAAAAGAATAAGAGAAGGAAACCACTTATTAAGCTATTAAGATGTAATTAAGAAAATTTCTTTTTTACTTGTGCTTCTAATTAACTTATGTACGTGATCAAATTAAATGAGGAGTAAAATAATTGTAAAGAGTGTTTAGAATCATTAGAAAAGTAAAAGTAATTTGAAGTAATTTAAAAATCAAATGAAAGTGAAGAGAAATAGAAATTTCTTGTTTTAATGTATAACTTAGTTAAAATAAACGTTGATATGTACCTATAAGACCTACTAAATACACAAATATTACACCTATTCTAATAATGATATAAATAAAATAATATCACTAGCAATCAATTAATCAAAAAACATAAAATATCTGTTCTTTTGCCAAAGCCAACGTAAATCGAAGCCGTGAGATTCTCGGCGTTCATAGTTAAGCCATACTAGATTTATTAAGTTATTAAACCTTAGTTAAAAGGAACCAAATTAAAAATATATTAATAAAATTTTATTCATTTCACTGAATTTGTAAGGAGATATGTGACATTTTTGTTTAGTACAAAGTTGTGAGACATTTATCTGATGTCAAATATTTCATTATCCCGAAAATTAGAGTTTGGCGCTTACGACGTTTTTCCTTAGCACGACAATATAAACGCTTTTGAGAAAATTCCAATATATCCGGAGTGACCAAATTGAGAATATTCCGGGCACTCTTAAAAGTGTTATTAGTTAAATTGGCAACGAAATTTGGCCTACAACTAACAGCCTAAACCATAGATTTTAGGTTTCGTTAATTCTTCTGAGACACTAATTAAATAATATGCGGGATATTTTAACTAAACACGATTTTAAGGAAGGACATCTGTATATTAATAGTTGAAGAACTAGAAGATAAACAAATCAAGCAGAGGAACTGAAGATGAATAGGCCATAGGCAACTCTAACCTCAATAGAAATATTACAGAATTGGAATATTTAAATTTTAATTTTAAAAAACTAAAAAAATTTTCTACAGTTCTTAGTCTCTCATAGTAAATTTAAGTAATTTAAACACTTTCTAAATTTGTAGGATCTGATGTAATGCTATATAAGTTTCAAATTAGAGAATTTATTACATTTTTAAGCTTTAACTTAAATTAATGTGTATATAGAATAAACACATTAAACTGTATTACATACTTAAGACTTCATAATCTAATATATAAAACTGTTTGTAATTAAAATGTCTTTACAACTTATGAAGTTCTTTTAAAATATACAAAATTCTTGTTAAATTAAATCAATTATAAGAATTTTAGATATACTTCCGGAGAGGGGTTGTGAGCTATCAAGATGACGAAATCACATAACGGTACTAAATATCTCAAAGTTTCCGAATATATATACTATTAGTGGCGATGGCGCCATATAGTAGTCGAAAAATGCAAAAATGTTACATCTTGTTTCATCTGAATCGGTGCTACCGTTTTTGAGATATTGCAATTTTAAGTGGAAATTTAAAACCACAAAAAAAAAAAAATTTTGAACTTTCGAAAAAGCTATTATAAGTATGAAATTTTCAAAAACACCCTGTATTTTTTATTATACTGTTAGAAAGGTCATTTGACACTCTTTCCAACGGTGTATAATAAGTATGGTATATGTTGACAAATAGCTCCACCAGAGAACATAGATGAAAAACTGACACAACAATTTTATTAAAAAATACATTTTCATACTTTATTTCTCATAAATTTATTTTGCCTTTTTGTATTCCAGTTTAAATATGTATTTAAAAATGTAAAAATGCACTTTAGAGTTTGATACAATATTTAGTTGGGTTTTAGTAATTTATAAGGAGGGATTTTGAAGGTGGCAACCCCATAGTTTTAAAATTTTTGTTGTTGAAATATGTATGTAAAAGTATAATTAGAAAGGACCTTAGAGTTGGTTACAAAATCAGAATTATGCGCTTTTTCCAGAATATATGTTCTCTGGTGGGGCTATTTGTCAACATATACCATACTTATTATACACCGTCGGAAAGAGTGTCAAAAGACCTTTCTAACAGTATAATAAAAAATGCAGGGTGTTTTTGAAAATTTCATACTTACAGTAGTTTTTTTGAAAGTTCAAAATTTTTTTTTTTTTGTTTTAAATTTCCATTTCAAATTGCAATATCGCAAAAACGGTAGCACCAATTCAGTTGAAACAAGATGTATATGAAAGACAATAGCATGCCCTTAAATATTGTAAGATATTGGTTGCAGTTTATTGTCTTACAGGAAAAATATAAAATTTTAATTAAAATGCTACAAAATCTTAAGAAATTTTTGTAAAGCATTTTTCGACCACTAGATGGCGCCATCGCCACTAATAGTATATATATTTGGAAACTTTCAGATATTTAGTACCGTTATGTGATGATGTCATATTGATAGCTCACAACCCCTTTCCGGAAGTATATCCAGAATTTTAATCTCATATGAATTAAAACATATTTTTTTTTATTTTGCTAATTGCGATGTAAATTATTTTAGAAAAATTAACAGTTCTTAGATTTTGAGATTTATGAAGTTGAAATTTCTTTAATACTATAGATCAGTACATAGTCACACATCTTTAGAGTAATACTTAACGCTTAGAATGCCAGAAGTATAGTATAGTTGAATTTTATCTGTTTTGTATCTTTGAATTTTTCTGAAGAATTATAAATAAAATACAAAAATGAGTACAAATACGATAGAAATTCACTTTATACTTCTTGAAGCTATAATTAAATTTTAAAAATGTTTCCAAATGATATTAATATAAAAACTTATAATACATCTATAGATATGTAGTACTAAAAAGATAACATGCAGAATTTTGTGTCATTAATATTCATTGGATTTACTATATTCTTAAGATACATTGCTTTTCTAAATATTTAATAATATTATAATTTATTGCAAATTTTTTTTTTTTTTTTTGGAAATATAATGCAGATGAAACTACTGACGACATCTGTAATACTTTTATAAATTTAAAAGTATATATTATTTATGTAAGTATAAGATAATATTTAACAGTTATACCTATAGTGAATAACTGAATTAAACTTTAAAAATTTGACAAGATTTTAATTGGTGCAATTGAATAACCCAATGTTAAAACAAGTAACAAATATAAAATTCTAATGTACAATTTCGTTGCAGAGTCATACATTTTTTTTTGATAATCAAATATTAAAGACTTTAAATCTTATTTTTATCAGTTCTTATCAAACCATCAAACCATTAACAAGTTAACGGTATTTTTATTAAACCCGCTTTTTTTTTTATATTTAATTCGTTTTTAATATATAACTTTTTTAATAAACAAAAACTTTTAATAATTTTAAATATTTTTCAAAAAGTGCTGACATATAACTTTATAATAACTTTAAAATTAGTAAGACTTTTTTTTATAATAATTTTAAATTTTAAATTGTTGACGATCAAATTTCAATCTAGGTCATTTAAGTTTATTCACTTTTAATAATACATTTTGCAAGTGTAATTTTTTAAGAACATTAAAAACTGACCTATTATATTTTAAATACATTTTTTTTGCCGTTATAAAATAAAAAAAACAATATTAAATAAAATGAATCAAAATAAATGCAGTGCCGTACTCTGTACAATTACAGATTTCCGAACTGAAATTATTACATGTAATGGTATCTGTAAAAGAAAATTTCATGGAGTTTGCATTAATGCACCTAGGGGCTGGCAAACATGCAACTCGTTCATTTCGCATCACTTTGTTTGCGATAGTTGCTTGGATTTGAACCAGCCTATACAAATACTTAAAGATGAGTTAATGGTTACACTAAATGATATTAAAAGTGACTGCCAAGGTTGCACGACTAAAGCAGTAGATGCTTTAAAAAACAATTCGGTATGCTTTAACGATATGGCCAAAAGCTATGATAACTTCAATCAAGCTTTATGCAGTTTTCTTTCTGACCGGAAAAAATATTTGAAAAACACTATGACAGATCTATTAAATGATCTCAAAGGTGAACTTATATCGGCAACATCAAAGGAGCTGGTTGGCATTCGTGAAGTGGTGGATCTAATGAAGGACGACTTAAATCGTATGAACGTATCCCTTCATGCTTTGGGTTCAGATCAACAAATACCCAATCATAAACAGAAGGAAATTCAGTGCGATGTGGAGTTAATTAAACAACAGTTGGATAAATTAAATAAACCACCAATAGTTTATAAAGATGTTTTTATCCAAACTGACAATATCACACCTATCACAACGGCAAAGAGTAAAATAAATAAGACAAAACCCGGAGTTAAGGCTTTACTAACCCCGATTGTTACAACAAAGCCTTCGTTTACTCTTTGCATTTCAAGGCTAAATTGTAAAATGACTGAAAAAAGCCTTGAGAGCTTTATTAAACAAAAATTTAAGTGTGATATTGCAATTTGTAAAAAAGTTACTCCCAAAAGGATCCGGAATCCAAAATACCTGTCATTTAAAGTGTCCGTTCCTGATATGATGGTTGAGAAGGTGAGAAATCTTAAATTTTGGAAGAAGGGAACGAAAATTACAAAATTTCGGGATGTTAGAGGTAATAAAAATAAAATTAATAAAAATAATGATAATAATCGTAAAAATAAAAATATATCTAGTAATAAAAGTTATAAGACTAATAAAAATAAATATAATAATAACAATAATAATAATAATAATAATAATAATAATAATAATAATAATAATAATAATAATAATAATAATAATAATAATAATAATAATAATAATAATAATAATAATAATAATAATAATAATAATAATAATAATAATAATAATAATAATAGTAATAATAATAATAATAATAGTAATAATAATAATAATAATAATAGTAATAATAATAATAACAATAACAATAATAATAATAATAGTTCTGAAAATAGTAATATTAACTCTGACAATAGAAATACTAATACTAGCATTAACGTTAATAATATAACTGTACATCCTAATAATAGCGCAACTGCTAACAATTCAACTAATTCTAACTCAATAGATTCAAATAATTCCATAAACACTAAATTAAATACTAATAACAGTACTTCAAACATAAATCAGAACAACATTTGTCATAACCACAGTACTATTCAGAACAATAATAACAATACAAACACTTTAAATACTTCATCAGTAACTAAAGAGCTTGAAATTGTCAATGCTAACTCTACTACAGTTATTGAACCTCCTCCTTCTTCGTTGACTTCTCCAAACACTCCTTCTACTTCTAAATTCGTAAAATTTGTGCAAGGTGAAACTCTTCAGCCTTCAATTATTAACCCACTTTTACCACCAATAACTAGAATGACACAACAATCTCTTGCCAACAAGGACTATACAATAGCTCTTTCCAGGCTAAGAGATGATAAAGTTTATAACATGGTCAGATTGTATTTGTCGTATTTGTTTGACGATAATTATAATAAGGTATTGGAAGGTAAGACTAGAATAAGTGTAAAGTGTTATGTAATTCCATAAATCATGAAGCAGCAGATTCTTATAGATTTAATTTCAATAAAACCAACTTTCCCGGACTAGTAAATTTCTTAAACACCTATGACTTCACGTCTATATTTAATAATATAGACCTTAATCAAATGACAATTAGGTTTTATGAAATAATGTTCGAAGGTTTTACACAATTTGTTCCTATTTCAAAAAACAGATGTTCTAACTCTGGCCCACCATGGTTCACAAAGGAGCTTAGATCTCTCAGAAATAAGAAAAACAATGCCTGGCGTAAATATTTAAAAACAAAAGATATTAATGAATTTAATAATTTTGTCATATTGTTTGAGAATTTTAAAACTTCTTCTGAAATACTTTATAATAGTTACATTAACTTAATGGCAACTAAATTAAAGTCTGATCCGAAAAAATTTTGGAAATTCTTAAACTCTAAACGTAAATGTGATGATTACCCAACATTTATGAATTTCAATTCTCTTTCTAGTAATGATCCTTCAACTATTTCAAAATATTTTCGTGAGTTTTTTAGCACTTCATATAGTGAGTCTTCTTTTACGCCAAATGAAAATTATTTCTCCTATATGAATACATATCAAAAAACTTCTCTTACTGACATTAATATTAATGAACAAATAGTTTCCAGCTATCTAAATAAACTGGGTGATAATACTTTCCCTGGACCAGATGGTATACCAGAAATAATTTTGAGCAAGTGTTCTAACATTCTCACTACGCCTTTAACATTACTCTTTAAAAATTCATTAAATTCCGGATATTTTCCTCCTATTTGGAAAATTTCTTACATCAGGCCAATTCACAAAAAGAATGCTAAAAATGAAATCACTAACTATCGCCCAATAGCTAAATTATCTTCAATTCCTAAATTATTTGAATTAATTATAACGGATTCAATTTATAATCATTGTAGGAATCTTTTAATAGATAACCAACATGGCTTTGTAAAACAAAAATCTACGGTGACTAATCTAGTTGAAACCACATCTCTTCTTCTTAATAACATGGAAGAAGGATTTCAAACAGATGTTGTCTATACTGATTTTAGTAAAGCATTTGATCTATTGCCACATAATATTATTTTACTAAAACTTGAAAAATATGGTTTTCCACTATTTTTCCTTAAGTGGATACATTCTTATTTATGTGATCGCTCCTATAGTGTTATATTTAAAAATGTGATTTCAGAACCTTTCGTGGCAAATTCGGGAGTTCCACAAGGTAGTCACCTTGGCCCTCTACTTTTTATCTTATCAGTAAATGATGTTTCTTCTTTAATTTCTAATTGCGAGCTTCAAGTTTACGCTGATGATATGAAACTTTTTAAAAAGATTACATCTTATAATGACGCCATCCTTATGCAGAATGATCTTCAAAATTTTAACAATTGGTGCGTTAATAACTGTTTACTACTTAATGTAAATAAATGCGCACTGATATCTTATACACGCCGATCTAGTCCTATTTGTTTCAATTATAACTTAGATGGTATTAGTTTACCTAAAGTTACCTCAATAAAGGACTTAGGGGTGTACTTCGATTCCCAACTTAGCTTTAAAATCCATTATAATAATATTATAAATAAAGCTAATTCACTGTTGGGATTTGTTAAACGTTCTGCAAAGGAATTTTCAGATCCTTATGTAC
The DNA here is from genome assembly GCA_963082915.1 of Dolichopus griseipennis. Classification (NCBI taxonomy): domain Eukaryota; kingdom Metazoa; phylum Arthropoda; class Insecta; order Diptera; family Dolichopodidae; genus Dolichopus; species Dolichopus griseipennis. Next base: position 58,396,621 of record OY720442.1, read on the forward strand.
TTAAATCGTTGTACACTTGTCTTGTAAGACCAAACTTGGAATATGCTAGTCAAGTTTGGTCTCCGTTTTATATGGTACACATTGATAGGATTGAGGCAATACAAAAAAATTTTCTTAGATTTGCCTTACGCCATTTGCCATGGTCGAATCCCATTATTTTACCACCATATGAACAAAGGCTAAAATTAATTGATTTGTGTACTTTAAATTTTCGACGTGAAGTTTCTGATGTAATTTTTATTACAGAAATTGTCAAGGGTAACGTTAAATCTAATTTAATTTCTAGTAAAATTATTATTAGAAATCTTCAACGCCTTCGCTCTTGCAATTTATTTAAAACTAATAATCATAGGACTAACTATGGCAAATTCGAACCTATTAATAGAATGCTTATTATAGGTAATAAACATAAACATTATATTGACTTTACACTTTCAAAACACTCTCAAAAACAAAAATTATACAATCGCTATTATTAGGATTATTTTTGTTATGTTTTTCTTGTAGTAATGTAAAGTTTATAATTTTTAACTTTTAATTTTAATTTTAGTTTGAACATATTTATAATTAGTCAAATATGTAATTTTTTATATTGATTTTAATTGTATAATTTTAATTGTTATTTGTATGATTTTTTGTAAACTGTTTGTGTTAAGCAGTATAATAAATAAATAAATAAATTTTAAATTTTTTCAGAAATTTGCTATTCAGCTTTAAATTTCTTTGGTATGTAAGTAATTTTAATTTGTCAGAGTAATATTTAGCATATTTAGTTCTCTGAGATAAATAGAGATTTATATAAGTTTTTTGAGAATTTTAGTAGATAGTACTTTATTTAAATAAATAGTACTGATTTTGTAGTTTTTTGTTTTGTCCATTGACCATTCTACAACGGAACAGATGTTTCCGTTGTCATCTTCCATCCACGCGTTTCCTCTTAATTATGACACGTATTCAGGTGTTTTTACATTAATATATAGGGGTAACTGCAGCTTTTAAGTAATGATGTTGAATATTTTACATAATCAACTGACATATACCTATGAGTACGCTGATTACGTCAACATTGAAGAATCTTCTTTTTTTTCTGGTGATTTGGGCCTTTCTCCTTATTGGGTATATTGGGTAATCGCCCGAATGCTTCTCTGGTTTTATTAAGTTTGTTGTTGAAATTTGCTGTTGAACCATTATCACTAGTGTGACGATATTATTTATTTATTTATTTTATTTATTTATTAATATCTCCAAAAGAGCTTTGAGCTCGTACAGAGTGTATACATAAGTTTAACTTCAAAAGCTAAAATTATCAATAGTGTTATTAGTTAATAAATGCATTAAAAAAAAACAAAGAAAGAGTAAAAGCTTAAATTCAATATTTATAAAGTAAACAAAAACAAATTGAAAGAATAAAGTATAGAATTAAAATAAAATGATATAAACATTATGTAATAACTATTCAAAGAAAATAATAAACAAAAAGAGAGATTAATATGGCAAAGTAAACTCAAAAGTATTAAGTACAAAACAAAGTATAATTAATTATTATTAAATTAATTTTGTACTCTTTAAGCTAGAGACAAATAGTATTTCTTTATATTAACCCTAAGTCTGTAATTTGGAACGGCTTTTATTTCATTTGGTATATTATTATAATTTTTAACAGCTGTGGAGAAGACACTAGCTAATCCTTTATATTTATATTCTGCGTTTCTAATATGTATTAAATTTGCGTTTCTTGTATTGTATGTGTGTACATCTCTATTATACATCCTTACCGTGTTATGATAAATTAAATTATTTTTTAAGTAGTGAATTTGGAGTGCTTGTTGCATTTTTATTATTCTCCACATACTGTAAGGACTAGTACTATCTCATGTGGAATTCATTTGACCAGTTCTAATAATAAGAATATAATATTTGTTGTTCCAACATACAGAATAAAGAATTTACAATTATTTTGACGTTAAAAAGGTTGCAAGCAATGTTCTATTTATTTTATACTAACTTTTTTATTAGTATCGTCAATAAATAATCACTTATATTAATTTACTAAATCTTTTATATTAGAGTTATTAAAATTTCAATAAAATTTATACCTATGTCCCGTAAATATGCAACACAGTCTATGCTTATTAACTTTCAGTTTTACTAGAATTTTACCAACGACAATCTTACATTTTCAAAATAACCAATTTCTACCTGATTACGGATAGTATATAAACTAAAAAATTTATAGAAAAAACAAAACAGCTTAATTTTATAGTAGTATAAATACCTAAAAAAATAACAATATAATTCCACGATGCCATATTAAAAAATCTCAATGCAAACACTTGTTTTTCTCTGATCACTTAAATGAAGCAACTCATCCTGAATGACAATTCAATGCTTTGAGAAGTAGTTCATAGTTTTTGAATGTTATCAGTTTATTATCTTTTCCGTTTCTTTATTATCTCAGATGAGATTGTTTTGTATTTCATATATTTATAATGTTTAATGTTTATAAGTCAAAAGAGTTAATTAAATTTGGCATTACGTTTGTGAATTTATGTGATTTTTATTACAGAAATTGTCAAGGGTAACGTTAAATCTAATTTAATTTCTAGTAAAATTATTATTAGAAATCTTCAACGCCTTCGCTCTTGCAATTTATTTAAAACTAATAATCATAGGACTAACTATGGCAAATTCGAACCTATTAATAGAATGCTTATTATAGGTAATAAACATAAACATTATATTGACTTTACACTTTCAAAACACTCCCAAAAACAAAAATTATACAATCGCTATTATTAGGATTATTTTTGTTTTGTTTTTCTTGTAGTAATGTAAAGTTTATAATTTTTAACTTTTAATTTTAATTTTAGTTTGAACATATTTATAATTAGTCAAATATGTAATTTTTTATATTAATTTTAATTGTATAATTTTAATTGTTATTTGTATGATTTTTTGTAAACTGTTTGTGTTAAGCAGTATAATAAATAAATAAATAAATAAAAAAATAAAGGAGGTAGGATTGTGGAATTTTCACAAATTCGTTTTTATGCAATAACCGTCATCGCTATTGAAATTCATTCATTTTGCTTCTTCCGTTATTGAAAATTCAGCCAGCTATTCGAATGCTGCCATAAAACTTTTTCTTTTATATGAAAATAACCCTGTTCATGGTCAAGCTGTGTATCTGAAATTTTGCAAAAGTAGTTTAGTTACATGGTCAAAGATTGTGCAAAATGTGATAGTGCAGTGGGTTTAAGTCGTTGATTAAAACTTCATCATTTCTATGAGCTTTACTCTATTGCTAAAAAAGCTTGACGCCTGAAATTTTGTCAATATTAGTTAGATTTACATTTCCAATGTCTGAATAAAATATAATCGGTGTACGGGAGAGCTGCTTTTCAACTTATATTTTCTTTGGTTCATAACTGAAAGTCTAATAAATGCGTATTTAAAATTTTGCCAAAAGTAGTAAACCGAATAATATAATGTCTATATTACGGTCATACGGGTATCCGAGAGTTGGCGCAGTCTACTCTACTACACTCTTCCTCGTTTTAACTTAAAAAAATTTTCATATTCCAGTACACCTCAGAATTTTATTTTAATACTTATATAGATACGTTATTTTGAAATTCCATTCTTATATAATATTTTTGTATTGATTTTTGAAGAAAGAAACAAACAAGCATAATAAAACAGTTTTATTATTGTAGTATTGTAGTATATGCAACAGAACGCAAGAAATCTCTGATTCATGATGCATCAAGTATAAAATAGATACAATATTCTTTTAAAACGACATTATAATTAAAGTTATTCTTCCGGAGTGATATCGTCAAAGAAATAGATATAATATATAGAATTAGAAAAAAACAATTTTTCAATTTATTTTTTTGATATAATTTTGTCGTCTACTAGCTAATATCCGGTGCGCGTTGCTGCGCCTCTCAATGGAGGTTCAATCGAACTTGATGTTACTGCAAAAAGTTAACACAAAAATTACACATGGTGTAAATGTTAATTTTAAAATGTATGAAAGAAATTTTTTAAAACGATTTTTCTAGGATTATTCTAGTATTTTTTGAAACTTTCTGGAACCAAAGCAGTACTAACTACTTTCCAAAATTGGACGTAATTTACTTCCAAGAAGTTTTTTTTGGCCAATCGTAGGACCGACATGTGTTACCAAACACCAAGCCTGTTAACAGACTCAACTCTATTTTCAAGGTGCTTCAAGCATACAAAATTTGGAGTCAACCGGTCAAACCGTTTCCAATTTAGAGTAAAGTAGCGAATGAAACTATAAAAAGCTGTTGGCCTAAATGGGTTAACGGAGATCAACAAAAATTTTTTTTAGGCTTTCTGTTTAGCCAAAGTAGTATTTCATATTAAATTTTTTTTGACTAACCGTCGGGTCGGCATGGGTTAACAAATTCCAAATCTATTAATAGTGTCAACTCAATTCTCACAGAGGAACACGTATACAAAAATTTGAAGAAAATCGGCCAAACCGTTTATAATTTAGAGTAAAGTATTGAAAAAACTTATAAAAAGCTGTTGGGCCGCAATGGATTAATGGAACTCACCAATATTTTTTTTTAGGCTTTCGTTTTAGCGAAAGTAGTATTTCGTAGAATCAGACAAATTTTGACCCAACATTTTTTTTTGGTGAACCGTAGGGCCGACATTGGTTAACAAATTCCAAAACTCTTAATATTGTCAACTCAATTCTCAAGGAGCATCACGTATACAAAATTTGAACTCAATTGGTCAAACCGTTTTTATTTTAGAACAAAAAAGTTTAAATACTTGCACCACAGCCCCAACTTGGGGGCCCGTTAGAACAACATTTTTAGCCCTATATTTCTTTCCGTACCCAAAAACCCTTATATACAAATTTTCATGAGAATCGGCTGGGCAGTGTAGGAGTTATTTGTAACATACAAACAAACAAACAAACAAACTTAAGCTTTTATATATATAGATAGATAGATATAAAGTAAGTTTGAAAAAATTTAAAGGGTTAACATAACCTAATAATTTGGTTATCTTAATTCGACCAACAAAATATTCTTGATATTACTAGTTATAGTGGTTTGTAAAGGACTAAATGTATTCCATGATCTTGAGCCTAAAGGGTTATTTAATAGATTTCCTTCAGTTTTTTAATTAGATGGAGAATATATTTAAACAATTGGAAAATTTGACATAGCTTATTAGTTTATAAAAAATATTCTATCAATCGTTGGGTCAAAAAGGGTTAAAAAATGTTCAGTCTGTTGTTACAGTGAATTCCCAAAACCAAATTAAACCAAATTCTAGAGGAAAATGATCGAAGCGTTCTTAATTAAGACACAGAAAACGAAAAAATTTTTTTAAAAAGTTCTTGTGCAACAATCAGTTAATGAAGTATTGACAAAATATTATTAGTAAAATATTACGCGGATTAGTAAAATATTACTTTTGTAAGTATATTTGGAGACATATATTGTCAGTTGCTGTTCTAAAATCTTTGAATCTTGGATGCTACTCGTATATCGATAATTTAATCTATTTTGATTCACTATTTACTGAATATGCTTTGAGACCTGTAACTTCAAATTAATTATATATTAAAATGACAAAACTTCTCAACCGATTCAATGGTATTTTGTAGTAACCTTAAGCTTAATACAGATTTTATAACTGATGTATAAAAAAGCAGCAGTGCTCGCAAGATTAAAACTACTAATTAAATTTCAATTTATTTGAAAACTTTCTTATTCTTCACACACAATATTATTCTTAAGTTACAAAAGAAGATTTCTGTAAAATTTTTTAATTAAAAAAGTATGAGCAAAAAATTTATTTGTAATAAAATGACAGAAATCAGGTGTAAAACTTTAGTTAATCACTAAAGTTTTATGTAGAAAAGAAAATTACAAAATGAAGAAGATATTGAACATTTTTCATAAAACTACTTAAGTAAAATTCTTAGTTTAATTCGAATGATAAATGATTCTTTTTATTTCAAAATTTCTAAGAAAAATGACTAGGGTTTTCAGAGATGTAAAACCTATTATAAATTCAAAACTCGTTTGTCGACTCGCTCAATTGTTTATTTGAAAAAGTTTTACTGCTTTTGAACACAATAAATTAAATTTATAAATACAGTAGTTTAACTAAAGTAAAAACAGAGAAATATATCCAAGATTAATTGTAAGTAAAAACATTATGGATTATGGATGTATATGTATAAGTAAAAGCATGGATTTTGAATTATTAGAACATGACGTTCCCGATACTGCTAGAAGCTCTAAACCCCATGATACTAGAATTAATTTATGAAAGCTACTCTTCATAGGTACCCACGAATAGTCTATGCACCAGGTTTGAGATCTTTTAGACAGTTATAACACAATATTTGTCGAAAAGTCTGGTGCATTTTTATGGGAACCTCATGATCTCTTGGTTCGATTTAGTCCACCTACGATCTTAATTTTACTTTTAACGAAAGCATTTACATCAAATTTTATCAAAATCAGTTGAAATTTTTGTAAAGAAGGAACAAATACAAAGAAAAAAAAAACCAAAAATTGGAAACTGTGGTATTAGAGACACTATTTCTTTTCTAACCCTATCTTAAATTTCTACATAATTGTGTATCATTTACAGTATATCCAAAGTGAGTAAGTATTTAGTGTTAATAGATTACTACTGCTATTGAAAAATAACCTCTTATAATTACCACATTCCATAAGACCTATCACAAAAATCTCAAACTCGTAACACAAAAAAGTCCTGGGACCAAAAATTAAATTTTCTTTTTGTATTAGAATTTAAAGAGATGATTTCAAATAGCAAAGAGAAGGGTTTAGAGTCAACTCAAAAGGGTGTTGGCTCAAGGATATTTACAACAACAGAAATATCAAATCATCCCAAGGGCAATCAATCCACAAAGAAGAAGAAATTAGTTTTCAAATATTTTTTAAAATTTTCGAAGTTCATTTATTTTTAATTTGAAATTTTAAGTAAGAAGTTGTGTTACAACTTACATGTTTAATTAGTATTTCGAAATAATATATTGTTCAAAATAAGCCAAATTGAATAAGCTCTTCTATAGTAAAAAAATAACTTATATATTAATTTAAATTGAATCTTTTAGATGTAAAGTATTACTAAGTCACTTGCATCGACTTGCTGCTGTTGCTTTACTTATTTTATCATTAATTCGGACTCTAAACTCTTAACAAACAAATAACATCTTCGGATATCTTAATATTATTTCAGCATTCTAAAATTATTGTATCCATGAGCTTATTATGAAATACGTTTTTCAATATTTCAAATTTAAATTTTTTATCTGTTCCATTTCTTTGACACTGAAATCTAGAATTTATTCCATTTGCAAATATTCCATTTTACATTTTATTTCATATTTTTCCTTTGTTTATAAAAATAAAAATTGAATATTGGTTTTTAAATTCAAAGATTTTTCAATATCAAAAGTTTTTCTCTATTATATCTTGTAGATACAAAATAGTTTTAAATTACAAAAAAAAATATAAAACAAATTTCTTGATTCTTATTTACGGTATTTGAATTTTCAATATTATATGAATGTATGTATGTATATAAAACCAATGTGATTGTTATTTATATATTTGTATGTGCCTTTAAGTTTATCCTTTAATAACATTTTAGGTTTTCTTTGATATTTTCCATCAAGAATCTTCTGTTTTTAAAATAACATTTTTTAATATAGACCTTTTTTGTAATATGAATTTTTTATGTCAATATCTTAAGTACAATATTTTGTGAATATTTTTTCAATTTTTTGTTAAAAAAAAGGTCATAATAAATAATAAAAATATTATATTTTTTATTTATTTATTTACAATATAAACAAATAAGTTGGTTTTTGTTTTTTTTTTTTTTAAATTATTGGTTAAAACAGGACTCAAGTTTATTAAGAAATTGGCAAAGGAAAGGGATATTTATTTCATTATAAATTTATTTTTTTGATCCTTACAGTCTCAAATTCATTCTGAGATGTTGAAAATTTTAAATTATAAAATACAAAAAAAAAAAAAAAAATTATTTAAAAATTAAAATACAATAAGTTATTGAAACAGTATTATAACATGATGTATTTACAATCAAATAAATTTTATTATAATATTTTTAAAGATTTGGTTTTAATATAGGAATTTATTTTATTTGCATTTCAATATGTTGTTAAAATTTTATATTTAATAAATATTATTTAAATATCAAGAGATAACATACATAATATGTGCCACCAAAGATCGCTTTGTTTTTGAGTATAAGAATTTGAGTGGTAGATTTAGTTGATCCTTTAACCCATTTTCTACGACTGTATTTTATTTATATATAGAACAGCAAAATATGTGTCACATTTCAGTCGCTTAGAGTAAACTGTTGTAAAATTTGTAACTTTAAAACTGAAATTAGAAAACCTATAAATAGTACTACTGTATGGTAATACTGATCTTTCATCATTAAAGTGCCATTTTTTGACAATTAAAAAGAGTTATTAGTGGAAAATAAATTAAAGAAATTTAATTAATTATTGTTGCTTTTAAAATCAATTAAAGATCAATTAAAGTCAATTAAAGATTGCAAATCAATGTAAGTGTTATTTAAGATTAAAAAATTTATTTTGAAAGTTTGTTCTTGAAATAAAATTTAATGTACTAAAAAAAGTACAATCGGATAATATGTATACAAAACTTTATACACATATTATCAAGTTGAAGAAGAAGGTTGAAGATTCTTTGAAACAACACTGGCTTCGGTTTAACAAGAATTTTACTTATGTTAAATTTAATCGATTAATTAGAATTTAATAATAAACTTAATTTTTGTTTTTTTTTTCATTTTATTTAAAATTATAAAATAAAATTTGTTTTTATTTTTCTCTTTAAATTTTTTTTCAAAGTGTTTAAAATTTGTGGTGTTTATACCCGTATGACTATATAGTCCAAGGGTATAATAAAGTTGCCATTACGTTTGTGACGCAGAGAAGGAGGGGAGGTAGATATAGACTCAAGTGTATGGATCGGATCAGAATCAAAAAATAAATCGATTTAGCTATGTCCGTCCGTCCGTCCGTCATCACGATAACTCAAAAACTAAAAGACCTAGGATCTTGAAATTTTCACAAATTCGTTTTTATGCAAAAACCGGAAGCGCTATTTAAATCCAACCTTTTTGGTCCAAGGGTTCGAGTACCTGTCATACAACTTCTAATTTTATATGAGCATTACTCTATACCTATGGAAGCTGCGTGTCTGAAATTTTGCCAAAAGTAGTTTAGTATAATGGCCAAACTTACTGCAAAATTTAGTTGGTCTACTGCAGAGGGTTCGAGTAGCTGCCATACAACTCCTTATTTTATATGAGCTTTACACTACACCTGATGAAGCTAGGTGTCTGAAATTTTGCAAAAAATAGTTTAGTATAATGGCCAAAGTTACTGCAAAATTTGGTTGGTCTACTGCAGAGGGATCGAGTAGCTGCCATACAACTCCTTCTTTTATATGAGGATTACACTACACCAAATGAAGGTGGGTGTCTGAAATTTTGCCAAAAATAGTTTAGTGTAATGACCAAAGTTACTGCAAAATTTGGTTGTTTTACTGCAAAGGGTTCGAGTAGCTGCCATACAACTCCTTCTTTTATATGAGCATTACTCTACACCTAATAAAGCTGAATGTTTGAAATCTTGCCAAAAGTAATTAACCGGATGATATAATGTATATGTTACGGTCATACGGGTATCCCAGAGTTGACACAGTCTACTCTACTACACTTTTCCTCGTTTTTATTCTATTTTACTTCAATTTTTATTTTGGATCACATTGCCGCACTTTCAATTACGGACATACTTATCTAAGTGTCACTTATAATTTAAATTTTAATTGTATGCTAAAATTTTAATGTAGATAATTAAATTTTTTCACTACTTATTTTACACTTTTTTTTTTTTTAACTAAACTTAACTTAAATAAATTTTAGAATTTTTTTTTTTAATTCTTTATTAATTTTTAAATATCACGCGCCGGATTGTTTTGTTTACATTAAATTAAAATAATTTTTTTTTTGGAAATAATCATTCTTTTAATTTTCTCCTAGTGGTAAACAAAACAATATATCCATCTTTCTCCTTCCCATGGATAGATAGTAATGTTTCTAAAAACTCTCTCCGCTCTCAAAACACCATCATAAAAACACCGTAACTTAATTAATAAATTCTAATGGTATATGTGCAATAATTTTTTAAACTTTTATTTTGTTTTTGTATTTAATTAGTTATATTACCACAATTACAAATATTTTATTTTTAATTAGATGTTATTTGTGTTTGTTTTATTTTGATTGAGTTTTTGGTTGTACCTACTACAATAAGGGCACATATAGTTTCTATATAGATTCTATATCGTGCAAGTTAAAAACTGTTGGACGTAGTGATAAACCATTTTCTCACTCGAAATAAGACTTTTAAAATAATTTAAAATTTTTTTGTAAATTTTATTTCCTTTTTTCCAAAAGGTGTTGTCGATAGGTTGATTAAATCGTAAATAAATAAGCATTTTTGCTTTTTTTTTTTTTTTTTTTTTTTTTTTCTAATTTCTAACAAAATTATCAACTTCAACCTTAATTTTTGTAATATTCGCGGTTTGCAAACGAACTTCCATGCCGTTGAAGGTCATCTTAATTCAATTTAACCGGCAATCCTTGCTCTATGTAAAACGCAAGTTAGCTGTCACAATGTTAACTTTGATATTAACGGCTACTTACTCATTTCACACTTCGTTCCCAAAAGAGGCATCGCCATCTACATAAAAAAAGACATTGCTTTTAACACTCTTGACAAATATAAATCTTCAAGCCCAACTTTTAATTACGTTTGGGTCAAAATCCATGTTGAAAAGCATGTTATACATTTCTGTTTTTTATACAGATCACCCAATTCAAGTGAACAAGAAACTGTTATGGAAATTGAAAACCTTTCAAACCAGAGCAATGAAATTCTCGATTGTTTTCCTGAGACCGAAATTGTTCTGGCGGGGGATTTTAATGTTCATAACAAAGACTGGCTTCACTTTTCCAGTACCTCTTCTTCGAGTCAAAACTCGATTGGGAAACAAGTTGAATTATTTCCTACTCTATTCCACCTTTCTCAACTTGTTAAAAATCCCACTAGAATCCCTGACCGTGCTGATTAAGAAACTCACCTCTTGGATCTGTTTCTAACCACACACCCTGAAAAGTATGTGGTTTCAGTTGGTTGCTCCCTGGGGGGCTCTGATCACTGTTTGTTCAATACAAGCTTCCGGGCAGGCTCGGTGTCCAACCAAAGGTCCCTTCCCAAAAAATTGGTATGGCATTATAACCATGCTAACTGGGAAGGTCTGAACAATTTTTACAAAAACTTTGATTGGTCACTGTGCTTCCGTGGTAGGAATGTTGACTGTGCTGCATACCTCACTCCATGAAATCTATTAAACGGAAACCCAAAACTTGGTTTAATCGCATTTGTAAAGAAGCTATTCTAAAAAAAGAGGAAGCCCTCAAAAAGTACCGGGACAGTGGTTTGGAGGCTCACAGGACCAACTATATAGTGGTTCGGAACAGATGTAAGAGAGTTATCAACAAGCAAAAATTCTTGTTCAACCAAAAGTTGAAACGAAAACTAATACACATGCCCAAAAATAGCAAGTCCTTTTGGACTTTTGCAAAAAATCTAAAAGAGGACAATAATGGGTCTTCTTTTCCTCCACTTGTTGATATAAACAACCACATCGTATCAGATTCAAAAGAAAAAGCGAATTTGTTTGGCAAACAGTTCGCTTCTAACTCATCACTGCCTCAGTTAACTCAAAGACCTCCATCTATTCCAGAAGTTGGCTGCTCCTTTGGTAGAATATACTTTAGGACGTGAGCAGTGATGAAAATCTTGAAGAATCTTGATACAACAAAATCAGCCGGTCCGGACGGTATTACAACTACCGTCCTCAAAAACTCATATACCTCCATTTCAAAACCTCTGCGCAACCTTTTCCATCGTTCCTTTACTTGGGATATTCATCCTACCCAATGGAAGATTGCACATGTTTTTCCAATTCCTAAAAAAGGCGATAAAAGCGATCCCTCTAACTACCGACCTATTGCTATTACTTCGGTCCTCTCCAAAGTAATGGAAAAAGTTATAAATAACAAGCTTTTGAAATATCTAGATCGTAAAGGTTTGCTTCATGATCGACAATTCGGGTTCAGAGCCCGTCGTTCAACTGGTGATCTCAAAACCTACTTGTGCGAAAAGCTTAATATCAGTCTTCACCATTCTGGTGAGTCTGATGTTGTGGCCTTGGATATTTCTAAAACTTTTGATCGAGTTTGGCATGATGCTTTATTGGCAAAATGCAAGGCTTTAGGTCTAGGTAAGGTTTTGTTAAATGGATTGGAGATTTCCTTTCGAATCGCACGATTCGTGTTCTTATCGATGGATATTCATACAAAGATTTTAAAATACATGCTGGTGTCCCTCAGTGATCTGTTTTATCCCCCAGCCTTTTTCTAATATTTATAAATGACCTACTTTTAATAACCGCCAATCCAATCCATAGCTTCGCAGACAACAGTACCCCTGTTGCTTCCTATGAATTTCATAGCCGCTGTAACACTAATCATCAGATTAACTCAACACTGAACAGAGAGGCTTTGCAGCATACGGAAGATTTAAACATTTTGGGGATTGAGCTAAACCAAAAATTGACTTGGTCAAATCATATTTTTGGAGTAGCTAAGGACGCTGCTAAATGTTTGGGTTTCTTGTATCGCTGCAAAACTTACTTCTCATCCTCTGATCTCCTCAATATTTATAAAACTTATATTAGGCCGAAAATGGAGTATAATGCACATATTTGGGCTGGTGCTCCCATTACGGCGCTGGGATATCTCGATAAAGTGCAAAACAGAGGTATTCGTCTTATAAATGATCCCAGTGTTACCTTAACGCTCACTCCACTCAGCCATCGTCGCACTGTTGGGTCACTGAACTTGTTTTATAGATATCTTGTAGGAACTAACACCTGTTCTAAAGAGGCAATTTGAAGTCTTATAGAAGAAGCATAAAAAAAACCCTTTGTGCCAAATTTGAAGGTTCTATCTTTATTAGTTTTGGACTAATGGATCTCGAACAAAAGCCTCCGAATTCGAATCTATTTTCCTATTTCACCCATTTTCGATTTCCGTCGTACTTTTGTCATTTGTAACTTAAGGTATAAACTTAATCAATATAACATTATTAAATTTTTGAGTTATCGTTTTTACAGACGGACGTCAATCGCTAAACGGTCTTAGGAGATGACGCAGAGAAAAATTATATATATTTTACTATATCTAGCATGCTTCCTTTTGATGGATACAAACACTGTTTCAAAGTTAATTCCCCTATACATATTTAATTACTGTAGGGTATAAAACGAGCATTTCACTGTAAATTTTTTCGTTATTTATACATAAAAGTTGAATTTTTATCTCCAAACTCCGATTGTACTATTTATAGTACTTATATTTTAAAAAACTGCGGAACTTACTGCTATAAAATTCTATATTTTTTAATCTAGCACTAAAATTATAATTGAAAAAATTTTCGATTCTCTAGTTCTTGAAAACTGTTAAGGCTGTGTGTCCTGAAATTATACAAAATACTTTTGAAGGTATTTGAATGTATCTGATATTTGGAACTAATTTAGGAATCTATATCTATATTTATATATATACTAGAATTTCGTAAGCTCTTATTTAGCTTCGTAAGCCAAAACTATAGGCCGAAACTATTATTATATGTATATATACTAGAACTTCGTAAGCCCGAATTTACTTTCGTAAGCCGAAACTATAAGCCAAATATAGATATATATAAAGAAGTGAGTTTCGGTTAGCGTTGTTTAGATTTGCATTTGCATTTTTAGTTGAATCAATCAAGGTAAGGATGTATTAAACCTACAATCTCATTATACATATATAATATTATGTCCCTAACTATTAGTTATATTATTCCTTTTCAAGAAAATAAAATAATAAGTTAAGATATTTTAATATAAGAAGAACAGACTATTACTAAGGCTAGAGCAGACAAAACAGACATAATTTATACTCGTACTTTTTAAAAAATACGATATTGTATCATAATAAGTTATTAACTGATGCTTTTACTTAGCAAATAATTAAACCGTTCTTATATAATTTTACCTTTAACCAAATACTTTATTTACTAATTATTGTTAATTTTCTAATAGTTAATTATATAATAATCTTATTGTATAATAAAATAAATATAAATATAATTAGTAATTTATAATTAATTATAACATTTATTATTCATATTAAGTTCAAATAATTGTATTCTAGTTATGTGATCAGAGGGTGGCGCGAAATAAAGCCATACGAAATAAAGCCATAAAATGACATTCATTTCAATGACATATCATTTTCTAAAATTTTACGAAATAAAGCCATATAGTAAAATTGATACAAATTCTAGTTTAATAGTAAACAATACACTGTAATAAAACATGTTAAATAATAATATATTTTCATTACCCCCCCCCCCCGCTAATTGAATTATTGAAGCTAGATTTTGAATCCAACACTAAAATGAAAAGAATGGTATAAGAATTCGGATACCTTATTCATTCAAAAAATTAATAAGTCCTAATTTTTTTTAATACACTGTAATAAAACATGTTAAATAATATTATATTTTCATTACGGGGGCTGCCGCCCCCGAACCCCGCTAACTCAATTATTGAAACTAGATTTTGAATCCAACACTATAATGAAAAGAATGGTATGAGAATTCGGCATAGCTATTTCATACAAAAAATAATCAACCCTAATTAATAAATATAAATATTCTGGAAAAGGGGGCAATCCTGCTTTTGAATCCAACTCCAAAATCCCTCCTAATTGAGAATCCCACATATACACCTATATATAAATATTCTGGAAAAAGTGTAAAGCCCTGCTTTTGAATCCAACTAACAATCCCACATATACACATATATAAATATTCTGGAATAAGCGGCAATCCTGCTTTTGAATCCAACTCTAAAATCCCTCCTAATTGAGAATCCCACATATACACATATATAAATATTCTGGCAAAAGCGTAAAACCCTGCTTTTGAAACCAACTCTAAAACTCCTTCCTAACTATTTAAATAAAAAAGTTTGGAAAATTAAATTGCTTCTATTTTCACAAATAAAATTACATTTTTAAATGCGAAATAAAGCCATATGGCTTTATTTCGCAATTGAATGCGAATTAAAGCCATACGCGAAAAAATTGGCGATATGGCTTTATTTCGCATTTGAATGCGAAATAAAGCTATAATGTCATTTTATGGCTTTATTTCGTATGGCTTTATTTCACGGCGCCGATCAGAGTTGTAGCATCAGATAACTGGCATATACTTTAGTCCTAACTTAATAAAAATTAATATTCAAAACGATACATGAACTTATTTTTAAGGGAACAAATTAAGTTAAAAAATAAAATATATTACATAATATTAAATATTATATTGTTTATTTGTGCTATGCATAATAATTGTAATTATGACATAAAAAAATATGCTGTGTTCACCACAGAACCAACCACTTTTACAGGAAAATCATAATGTGAAAGGATTGTTTACTATTGCATACGTAATACGTATATATATTTGATTTTTTAAAATTTATTCAATTTAAATTTTTTGCTTTAAGTTAATTATTGTGATGCAAATTTTAATTTTTTAATTAAAAGACTTTAATTATAAGTGAAGAAAATTTATCAATTTTATAAATTTAATTTTAATTTGAAAATGTAATTTGAATTGAAAAATTTAATTTGAAAAAGTGATGATAAATGTTTTTAAAGTGAAAAATTTTGAAATATTAAGTATTACAAAGTAATCTGGACATTGATTTACAATATTTAATAAATTTAAGCAAAAATAATTTTATTATAAAAAAATTTAAATATACCTTATATATATATTATATAGACTTATTTAATATCTAATTTTTGTACTTATATTTGCTATTATAATTAATTTATGTACAAGTATTTCCTTAACAATAATTTTAATATGACACTAATGAGACACTTAATTTCCATATGAAGCAAAAGGTTACATGTCCATTAAAATTTCTATACCCCTATAAATAAGAAAGGGTATCTTCGTATAAAGTTAGAAAGGTTGTTAATTTTATCACTACGTTGGTGACACAGTAAAGGTATAAATAAAGGTTTAAAGGGCCGGATCAGAATCGAAATTTGATCTATCTATGTATCTCCATCCATCCACTATCATTTTAAGACGAGCATGATATATTGCTGACGGATTGGGTCGGAAATTTTGGTTTCGTAAATCCCATTTACAGAAAATTCCGTTACAAAAAATTTCGTTTAGAAAATCTTTTTATTTTTAATATTCTGGAAAAGGCTATTAATTCTAATTTTATATCCAACTCTTAAATTCTTAAAAGTGAGAGTTTTTAAAAAAGAAATTTTTATATGAGATCTTCTTTTAAAATTTTTAAAAATTTTCTGAAAACAAGAAGAATAGACACGCATTGCTAAATTAACTTAGTTTTCGATGGTAATCCAAATCCAACACTTGAGTCGACATAAATCATTTATTCTATAAGATGCATTCTAGAATAAATTTTTCGATTTTTCTATTTCTAATAAATTTTTCCTGGATAGTGTGACTTTTCAATGCAATTTTTGAAATATAATTGTACTAAAATTCAAAATAATCCAAGTTTTTTCTTTAAATATACCTTTTTGAAAATATCTATTTCAAAGAATAATTTTAATTATAAATCATGTTTTTTTTTAATTTTTTTTTTAAATTTTATTTTTTATTCAGTTTAAGATCGTTTCTGCTTTGATTCGTTGCAGTTTTGGATAAAATATTTAAAAAAAAATTAATACCATATTTAGCACGAATTATATTTATTTTGTCAGAGACAAGATTTCTTTAAAAAATATTTATTTTATCAAAAAAACGGTAACACGTTGCGATTAAGGTACTTATATTATTATTTGCATATAAAAAGCTGTAAATTGAATAAAGTATTTCTTTTGAAACTTATCTTTGTTAAGTTTTTGGTTAACAAAGGATTAAATAATGTAAATAATTTTTTTTCAGAAATTCAATTTAAAATGCAATTTAATTAAAGTTAGATAATAAATTGTCAATTTATTGTTTATCTACTTTTCATTTTATCAAACGTATTAAACGTAATAAATGGGGACTAACACAAGATTGGAAGCGCATGCTTTAAGCAAAAGGGTCCAAATAATTTTCAAACTGCCCATTTTATATTTTAACTTTTCGGCCTGATTATAAGGGGTGTTCAAAATTGAGGTATCGTTTTGATTTTGCCGCCATTTTTATATATTAACTGTAATCGAATTTAAGTTTCTTCCTAACTGCCCCTCAACAATAGATAGCAACTACTTAAAGCAGTGGTTCGTAAACCAACTTTACGAAACTGATACGATCCATTCGCTTGAGTCTATATCCACCATGTAATTATTTAAGCATTAAAAATATAAATTTGGACAGGTTTTGAAGTTGATTAAAAATTTGTGTTATTCAAAATACTTTATAAATGCACCTAATTCTAAAAGTTTATAGAATGATTTTCGCATGCGTTTCTTAAGGCATAATTACCAGCTATTATAACGCAGATAAATTTTTAGATTTATTGTTACAAAAATATTTACTATACAAACTAAATATATAATAATTACACAAGGGAATTTTAAAAATTTAAGGCAATTTTACTCCACCTTCATTTATTCATTGATATTTGATTTTATTATTCGATTGATTTCATCATAATTAGTTGTTTTTAAACATTAATGAATTATGTTGAAATAATATAATTTAATTATAATTATGATTGATAATTAAAAAAAAAAGAAGACAAAAATAAATACTAAAAAAATTCAAAACGATTTTAATTATTAATAGAAATGTCTGTGAAAATTCAATATGATATTTTTCTATTAACTGAAAATCAATGGTTGCTTTGATTGTTTTTGAATATTTTTTTAATTAAAATGTTGTCAACATGATTTTTTGAGTTTTAAAACATTTATTTTAAATGGAAATTCACAATATTTTTATTATTATACAAGTACATAATATTTTTTAAATTTATGAAATAAGTTTTAATTATGAAATTTTTCTATTGTTTAATATATTAAACAAGGCCAAATATTTAAAAAAATGGCAAATTGCGTACTGCAATTTCTCGAGCAATGAATTCTTTGGATTTAAAAATTCAGATTTTATCAGGACCCAAACAGAAACAAACCTCAGAAGGAACAGTGACTAAAAATTTCGTATATAAGGAAGTACTTTTATAACACTTTTATATTCATCAATTAAGCTTTTAAAATTACACAAAGGAGTAGACTTACTGAGAAATCCTCTTTAGAAAAAACGCATCTTTTGTCCTATCGCTTGGTGTTGAGGAAAACGGTAACAAACTGCAAAATTAATGAATTTAAGAATAAAATTAAAATCAGCGACTCTAAAATGACTCGTTTTCCTATAGTACACTATAATTACATTATATTAAAGTTCAATCTGAAAAAAACAACTTTTTCAAATCTTATGAAAATTATAATGACTTTTTAAATTTCACCAAACATAAACAGCAGACAAATATGCTTCTAAGTTTTGTCAAAATAAAATAATGCCAATGTCATAATTTTTATTTTTCTTCAAAAATTTTTTTTAAAATAAAGTAAAAAAAAAACTCCTTTGTTGCTTTATCAAAATTTTTCTCATTCACTTTTTCAAAATCGCATTCATGTGGGGAGATAGTATACACTACACAGAATGGTGTAAAAATAAATTCTGAAAAATATGTAATAAACACAGTAGGGTTTCTGTACTCGATTCGACTCGACTCGGACTCGTCGAGTATTTGGGTGGTTTCTTGGATTCGGGACTCGACTCTATTACTAGACGAGTCCAAGTTTTTAAAATTAAGCAAAAACTATTAACTTCAAAACGAATACAAGTCTCTTAATTCGTTAGTATTTCTCAAATATTTCTACCTTAACTTAAAACAAAAAAGCAATTAAGTTGATCAAATAAATGTTCAAATAGTAAAATGTAAGTTCAAAGTTTAATATTTGAAAATAAATTGATTAACAAATAAATTTGAGTTCATTTTCTTTTTAATTTCTTGCCAGGACAACAAATTTCAGTTAAAAATCTTGTAATGTAATAAATAATTCTAATTTTAACAAATTTTAGTAATTTTTTTTTATAAATACTTTCTTGAGTTCCAAAATATTAAACGATTTCGCTTATTGATTTAGGTTTAGATTTAGATTGGATTCGACTCGGACTCGGCGAGTTTTCAAAATTTAGGACTCGTACTCGCCGAGTCGTAAAAACCCGAGTTTTCAGAAACCCTAAAACACAGTGACATATAAAAACAAACACATTAAGAGGAGTTTGAACAATGCAAAAAATATGACAAAAAGTTTTTTTAAACAAGAAGAATCAAAAAGAATCATGAAGAATATTATTTAATCCATTTTTTGAAGTTGCCATTTTCTTTTTATTTGTTATCATAGTTTTCCACTGAATTATTAAAAAGTTGATTGTGGAATTTAAGCCCCAAAAAAAAAAGATAAACTTTCCATGTATGCAAAAACCAAAATTTGACAAAAATATATTTTCAACATAGGAAAAAATGACAAAGAAGTCCTTATTATCTTTTAATTTAGGATAAAGATATGTGTGCATGCATGTAAGTATTATATATAAGTATTATAAAAGTTTTCTTAATTTATTCAATTTCCAGTAAAAGTTTCTGTTTTTTTTTTAACTTTTATTTTGATATTAATTACATACATATTTAATTTTTAACTTATATTAAAGTTTATTTTTTAGTTTTTTTTTTTTAATTTTCTGAATTTTTAAATATTAATTAAGTTAGTTTATTTTTCCATATAATTTTTCTAAAGTCACTTTATTATTTTGATTTTTACTGTATTATTTTACAGTAAAACTCGCTTCGCAAACGAAGTCATTCTGATAAGAGCTTCAACTCTTTAGAACACAACTTCATTTATATTTCAAATACTATTTTATAATTCCCCTTCTGCTGGTTGGTGCTACACGTCGCTGATCATGGCAACCGCCAACACCGTTTTGCTACTGCTCTCGTGATCACAAGGTTTATGTTAAGGCTATATCGGCTTTAATATTAGATGTACTTTGCGGCATTCAGGAATCTTACCATTTTTTCAGGTTGTTTATCCGCCAGATCGCATCAAAATGGAAAAAACATTACTTATGTGCAATCTTTACAATGTACCTATAGGTTATATTTCACCAGAACTGTTAAAAATTTATATATAAATTTATTATAAAAATTGAGAGTATAAACGGCGAGATAGCATAGTAGGAAGAGTGCTGACATTTCAAAGGACCCCCGGGTTCAAAAACTTTTTGTTATTTTAATTTGATTCAGATTCTTTTGAACATTACATGATTTCAAATTAATAAAATAAGCAATAATTTATTATTCTATACCAATAATAAAAAAATTTGATGTGTCACTTAAACCTCTATTACAAAAAAAGAGTAATGAAATTTTTATACCCGTGCATACATATATGACATCGGGTATATTAGATTTGCTCCTCCGTTTGTATCGCATCGATCTAGACGAGCTAGATATAGTGTCAAGGGTACGTATCGGCTCAGAATCGAAAAATGAGTCGATCTAGCTATGTGTGTCTGTCCGTCCGTCCGTCCGTCTGTGTGTCAGCATGATAACTCAAAAACTAAAAGAGCTACAGTTTTGAAATTTTCACAAAATATTTTTCAATCAATTTCTAGGTTCCCTATTTTTTTTGGTTAAGATCGGACCAAAACTTCGGGTAGCTCTCGAACAACTAACTTTTTTAATTCCAATATTTTCATATAAAAATTTGAAATTTTGCTATGCATCTTGTATTAAACATGAAATTATATGAATTTTGTTTTTTTTTTTTCTAGATAACGATTTCGAGTTACGATTTCATATGATTTAAATGATGCGTAGTTTATTTAAGATAAGCAAAAAAGAACACAAAGAGTTTTTTTTAAGTAAATGGCTTATTGATATTGATAGATATTTTTATGAATATGATGATTATTATGGTGATCATTATATGAATATGATCATATGATGCTTATTTTGCTTAAGTTTAATATATTCGTGAATTAAAAATTAATTAAAAGAGATAGAATTGAAAAATTTGAGCTAGAGTTTTGAAATTCACACATAACATTTTTTGGACATTTTTGAGGTTCCCTATTCTTTTTGGTTAAGGCCAGACCAAGGTTCCGGGGTGCTGCCACACAACTTATTTAAATCAATATGAATTTCTTCAAAAGTAATTATACCAGGAAGATGAAAATTACACACGGTTAGTTTTATAATGAATCAAGAACTTATATGAAGTTTCAAAATACTACGACTTCATTTTCGGGGGGCTGCCATACAACTTCTTTGCACCAATATGAATTTCTTGAAAACTGATTATACTACGAGGATGAAAATTACACACTGTTAGTTATATAATGAAACGAGGACTTATATGGAGTTTCAAAATGTTACGGCCCCGTTTTCGGGCAACTGCCGTACAAAGTTGTCAATTCGATAACTGTGAATCTAATAAAGCTACGAGGTTGAAATCAAAACTGTGCAAATAAAGTAATAGGGCAAGTTAGTAGGCAAGGTTGGAAATCATTCGGACCAACTTTTAGGGCGGGCTATTTTTTTTTTTATGGTTTTTTTTTTCTTTTTGTTTTTAAGCAAAAATTGTGGTATAATGAATTAAAAATTTAATTTTTTTTGTAATCAAAAATTATGGGATAAAAAGTTTAATTTTTTTTTAACTATTTTACTTTCTTATATTTTTTTTGTAATATTTATAATAGCATAGGGGAAATAAATAACGGTTAGTGGGTATGCACGGGTATCTAAAAGTTGACAAGGGCAACTATAATCTTCCTCGTTTTTAAATATTTTTTACCACTTATTAAATTCTAGTAATTTTTAATCAATATAATATAACATTAAATAATTTTAAACTTTTTTTTATCAAACATAACTTAGCATTTTATTTAAGATAAAGTAACCAGGTTATGGTAATAAAAATATCTAACAAGATTTTTGAAAGATTTTAGTACAACAACAACTATTTTTTTATCTATCAGATAGGCCTTAATTTTCATTTCAAGTAAATTTTACTGATATATACCTATAATTTCGAATTTTTTTGACAAGTAATAATTTGCAAACTAAAAAAATAAAAATTAACTTGTAACTGGTAATACTCATAATAAAGTGATTTGTGAAACTTATTAAAAACTTTTAAGTTTTATATTAATAATAAAAAAAAATAATTATATATTTTATAACAAACACTGAAATTGTGTTTAAATCTTATTTTATTTTCATTAATTATTTCCCAAAAAAATTTTCGAAAAAATGTTTTACTACATTAACAAATTGTTGTACACTTACATACAATTGTATATTAATTTACTTTCATACTTAATTCCTTTTGTTTTTTTTTATATATTATTTGAATAACAGATGGCAGGCACGTGAAAATATAATTAATCATTTATTCAAAATAATAATACAAGTGCCAAAACTTTTGTATAGGCCTCTCTTTGTTTAATTTCACCGTAATTTCATTTATTTTTCTTTTATTAATCCAATTAACCACATGTAACTTAATTTGTAGCCATAAAGATATAATTAAATAAAACAATTAATATATTTTATTGTCTGATTTTTTTAGAATACAACATTAAGCATGGCCGAGCTTGAAAAAAAGTTGTGCTATTTTTATTAATAATTAAAATTTTATCAGCGGTTAGAATTCGATAATAATAAAATGACCACGTTTTAATAATAAATTTTTGTATTAAAAATCCAAAAGTATGTACATATAAAGGAGTTCCAGATAACAATGAAAATTTTAAAATAATATAAAAAAATGAATACGATAATAACGTGCTGAGTTGTAATTAATAACATTGTTTCTTTTATTTGATTCCTTTTATTTTCTTTTAAAATTTGTTTTGGTTTTATATGATTTTTTTGATTTGAGTTTTATTTTTTAGATGTTTGTTATAATAAAATATTTATATATTGTTTTTTTTTATAGCTTTGTCAAGTGGTGTCTTGTATGGTGTCTGATTGAGCTTGCAGTTATATAAATTTAACTTTTGTAAAAGTTTAATAAAAATTTTCAATCCATGGCTCGCCTAAAATTGAAGGGCAATATATCCCAGCAGCTCTGGGTTATATCACCACAAAAGCCTTTAGGATCTTATGACCCACCAAACATTTAACTTTTTAATTAATGCAAAATTATTAAGGGCATTAAGACTCACTGTAAATGAGACAATACATCTTAAAAAAATAGTATATATTATTATAATAATAATTTTTTTTTAATTTTAAAAACAGAAATTTGTTATCATGTTACAAACAACAAAATCCATGACAAAGGTGGCGCGAAATAAAGCCATACGAAATAAAGCCATAAAATGACATAATGGCTTTATTTCGCATTCAAATGAATTCGCATTCAAGAATTCCGATACCTAATTCATTCAAAAAATTAATAAGTTCCTAATTTTTTTTAATACACTGTAATAAAACATGTTAAATAATATTATATTTTCATTACGGGGGCTGCCGCCCCCGAACCCCCGCTAACACAATTATTGAAGCTAGATTTTGAATCCAACACTAAAATGAAAAGAATGGTATAAGAATTCGGATATCTAATTCATTAAAAAAATTAATAAGTTTCTAATTTTTTTAATACACTGTAATAAAACATGTTAAATAATATTATATTTTCATTACGGGGGCTGCCGCCCCCGAACCCCCGCTAACTCAATTATTGAAACTAGATTTTGAATCCAACACTATAATGAAAAGAATGGTATGAGAATTCGGCATATCTATTTCATACAAAAAATAATCAACCCTAATTAATAAATATAAATATTCTGGAAAAGGGAGCAATTCTGCTTTTGAATCCAACTCCAAAATCCCTCCTAATTGAGAATCCCACATATACACATATATAAATATTCTGGAAAAAGCGTAAAACCCTGCTTTTGAAACCAACTCTAAAACTCCTTCCTAACTATTTAAATAAAAAAGTTTGGAAAATTAAATTGCTTCTATTTTACAAATAAAATTACATTTTTAAATGCGAAATAAAGCCATATCATTTTCTAAAATTTTACGAAATAAAGCCATATAGTAAAATTGATACAAATTCTAGTTTAATAGTAAACAAAGTAAAAAAAAAATAGAAATTGATAATTAAGTGCAGTTATAAATGACAAATACAGGGTGTTTCGCTAATAACCTGCCATAGAACTCGGGGTTATTCTAGGGTTCAAAACAAACAAAAAATGCTTTTAGAGGTAGGGTCTATTCTCATCCGTTTGAGAGATATGGGGCTTAGAAAAATTGCTGGGGGCCTAAACAATTTAATTTTATAAAATTGGAACCCTATGTGATAAAATAAATCCAAGTATCAAATTAAAAAGCCTAATAAATTTTCTTTCTAAAAATTTATCAACGAGATTTCTGGACCCCTAAGGACCGGATTTATTGGACCGGGAAATTAAAAATTTCCTATTTTTAAATAAAAAAAATCATTTAAAGCTTGTTTATTCAAAAAATAACGGTATTAACATAATAATTTTTTTTGAGACCGTTATTCCTTTATCCCCTAAATTTTGAGTATAATATCATTCATCTAGTCCTAAAATTTCATAAAACATGTTAAATAATATAATATTTTCATTACGGGGGCTGCCGCCCCCGAACCCCCGCTAACTCAATTATTGAAGCTAAATTTTGAATCCAACACTAAAATTAAAAGAATGGTATAAGAATTCGGATACCTAATTCATTAAAAAAATTAATAAGTTTCTAATTTTTTTAATACACTGTAATAAAACATGTTAAATAATATTATATTTTCATTACGGGGGCTGCCGCTCCCGAACCCCCGCTAACTCAATTATTGAAGCTACATTTTGAATCCAGCACTAAAATGAAAAGAATGGTATAAGAATTCGGATACCTAATTCATTCAAAAAATTAATAAGTTTCTAATTTTTTTAATACACTGTAATAAAACATGTTAAATAATATTATATTTTCATTACGGGGGCTGCCGCCCCCGAACCCCCGCTAACTCAATTATTGAAACTAGATTTTGAATCCAACACTATAATGAAAAGAATGGTATGAGAATTCGGCATAGCTATTTTATACAAAAAATAATCAACCCTAATTAATAAGTATAAATATTCTGGAAAGGGGGGCAATCCTGCTTTTGAATCCAACTCCAAAATCCCTCCTAATTGAGAATCCCACATATACACATATATATAAATATTCTGGAAAAAGCGTAAAGCCCTGCTTTTGAATCCAACTAACAATCCCACATATACACATATATAAATATTCTGGAAAAAGCGGCAATCCTGCTTTTGAATCCAACTCTAAAAACCCTCCTAATTGAGAATCCCACATATACACATATATAAATATTCTGGAAAAAGCGTAAAACCCTGCTTTTGAAACCAACTCTAAAACTCCTTCCTAACTATTTAAATAAAAATGTTTGGAAAATTAAATTGCTTCTATTTTCACAAATAAAATTACATTTTTAAATGCGAAATAAAGCCATATGGCTTTATTTCGCAATTGAATGCGAATTAAAGCCATACGCGAAAAAGTTGGCGATATGGCTTTATTTCGCATTTGAATGCGAAATAAAGCCATAATGTCATTTTATGGCTTTATTTCGTATGGCTTTATTTCACGGCGCCTTATATAATTATAATTGTGCATGTAAGTATTATGTCTTCTCAGTAGAAGGCAAATAGTCTGCTCGCGGTTAGCACTTCCGGCCGGGATTCCGTGGCATTGAAAGCCACTCAATAACACTGTACATCGTTTTCGGGTGGTGTTTAGCATTAATACACTTAAACCACATCCTTTTTAAACCAAATTACAGGATGGCGCCTTTGATACAAATGTACAGTCTAATTTTGCGTATGGGAATTTGGGGAAGGGAAACTTTAGGAATAGGGATTGGGGGGTATTAAGGAGAAAAATGTTAATAATCTTCTAAAATTTAATTAAGTCCTACACATACGAATTAATATCTTAAGGGATAGAATATGGTTCCATAATTTCGATGTTCGCGTATAACAAACAAATTTGCATAAGTCGTGTTAAAGATTCAACACAGTAGGGACGAGCTTCCGTCGCACTCCTTAGCTCTGTTTTGCATTTCTTCAGTGCTAATAAATATTCCAGTGCTAATCTAATTTATTATTCATTTATTTATTTATTTATTTGTAGTACCAGACAATAGTAAATATTTCCAAATATTATAGTAGTCCTTTGCCTATTTGGTATTTGGACTTATTATTACGCTATTATATTAATATACACTATATATTTTTTATTAGACATTATCCGCCCTGGGTTTGAACCCGAGACTTTTCAATTGAAAAACCGTCACTTTAACCACTGAACTATCGGTCAGATTTCAATATTTTATTTTCTACTTTTATTATCCATTTTTGTTTTTATTTCAGTAAGTATTTAAAACGATTTAAAAAGCATAAACCATTAATAAAATAGAAGTAAAGTACCCTCACAACACTTTTGTTAGCAATCTCGTCATTATTTTCTTATATATAAAATAATGAAATATAAATTTCCCTCTGTATTTATATGTACATAATATAACATAATATTACATAATATTAATATATACATAGATACAACATATTGTTGGCCTTATAATATTTGGAATTAGTTCAACTAACTTATTACTACCCCAAATATTTTTTTTATTTTACTAACACATTTCTCCCCAAAAATACGAATTCCCATTTCGTAACCTACTAAAGTTTTTCTTAACTTAGTCTTAATAATATATTTTCAAAAACAATTTAGAACAACTTAAGAAAAGAAACTATATAACAATTTTATTCTATTAGACAAATTGAAATACAAAACTGTACCTAGAGTTATAAACTTACAGTCAACGAAGAAGAGGAAAGAGTTTTATCAAAGAAACAAACTTTGCTTAGTACTCTTGAGACCGTTTTACTAGGAAAATATTATAGTAATAATTTTAAATATTTAATTTATATGTATAAATATTTTCATGTTAAATTTCACTATTTAAAAGTAACCCAAACTCCATAACCCCTCTTTTTAATATTCTTATTTTTAAATCC